>PVJX010001774.1:104787-149573 GCA_004027295.1 Dolichotis patagonum | reverse complement strand
TCACCACTCTGCTTGGATGGATTACGTGCTGTTCCAGTTTGTCTACTTACACTAGACTTGAGGACATGGTCAGCTATCCCAAAAATAAGAGGACATATTATGGTAATCATCCCTAATTTTCCTATCAACTTAATCTGAAGCCCTTTATAACTTACACTGTCTTATTATGACTGATCTTATTTGAATCTGGTTTGTTAGACTGCTACTTTGTATTGACTGATTTTCTGTTATGATGGATAGCATCAAGTCTAAGTGTATAGGCAACTACACTGAAGATGACAAGATTCACTAAGATACCCACTCTGGTTTGATTATTACTTGCTTTTGAAGTCTTATAATATCTCCAATGCTTCATTTTTATTAATGTTGTTATACACTGCTGAGACACCATGGTAAGCATTGTAGATCACCTTGTACTACGGTTTTATGTGACTTTTTTGCCTCATGCTTTTCTAGGAATTGTTTTGTTTTATCTTGCTTTGTTTTGTTTTTCCTGCTAATACAGAAATGATAGATATACAAGTAGAGTCTCATGCATGTGTAGAGCTTATAAACAGTTTACGAGAACCAACTATATAACACTTGTTGAAATGAACAACTACTTTGAAGAAAAAGAGACACTACAATACCCAGTGCTGATTCCATAATGTCAGGATGTGAAGTCCAGCAAAACTATCACTTTTTGTTCAACGTGCTCTTAGCTTGCTTTGCCTTGTTTAAGTTCAACACACATTAAGGTATGGACAGCTGTTTTGAGGAGAATGAGAGACACTATGACAGCCATTCTTGGCTTCCCTAATGTCTGGTCTTGAAGACCTGAAATGCCCTCCTCATCCTGCTCAGATCAATTCCATACTAGGTTGTTTCATGTGAAGTCCCTGTATGTGACAATATGGACAACTATTTGGAAGAAAACAAGAGTCAATATGATAGAGAGTGAATATCTCCGATTGTCTAGTTTTGAAATTTTTGTCTCTTACATTGCTTTCTTGTGATCCACTTTGCTCTGTTTTGTTGTGTTTAATTGTACCCTTTTGATATAATTGCATGCATATTTGCATGGGTAAGATGGATGACCATATTGCTGTTTTTGTCAGATCGTGGAGCAGAACTGTTAACAGTCTCACTGTTTGAATGTCTACTTTACATGTTTTAACTTTGTAAATTGAACAACTGTTTCCAAGAAATCAGTATGTAATTTGTCAAGCAATAATTTCTTAGGTTTTTTTGTTGTTGTTCTTTTCCTTTTTTCCTTGGAATACTGTATTGTTGCTACCCTTTATTCTGTTTTGTTTTGTTTTTTTCTCTTCAAATAAAATTATTATAAAAAAAAAGAATGGTTATCATTAAGAAATCAAAAACTATAATAATACTAGCGAGGCTGTAGGGAAAACGGAACCCTTCTACACTGCTGGGGGGAATGTAAACTAGTACAACCATTATGGGAATCACCTGAATCTGGTCAAGAAACTAAAACTAGAAACTCCATTTGACCAGTACATTTCACAATAGCTAAATCTTGGAAGCAGCCTGTATACGCATCAACAGATGACTGAATAAAGGACCTGTGGCATTTATACACAATGCCATAATAAAGGATAAATTGGAGTCCTTTGTAGGAAAATGGATGTGTCTTGAGACCATGTTAAGTCAAACATACAAGCTTAAATATTGCATAGTTTCTCTTATATAAGAAACCCAAATTAAATAAAGAACAAAATAAAACATAGATAATAGGAAATTAAAGAATGTTTCCTAGAAGAGTTCTTCATTTATTAATTAATCAAAACACTGATTTCATTTCTGCATTGTGATGTTCGTAATATATGACAGCTATTTAAAAATGTAGAGCAAAGTCAGCGCCTCCCGAGAATCCACCATGCTGGGACTGGGAGGATCCAACAAGCAGTTAACCAGCCAGCCCTTCTGGTAAGCCATGCAAGCCGTGTGGCTTCCAGGAGAAAAGTCAGTGTCTCTCGTGAGTCTATCCCAACCCTGTGTCCAGTCACCCTGTGTCCATATTCCCCCCACCAGCAACCCACTGGTTCAGAGCAAAGCTGAGTTGATAGCAATAAAGTACATAAAGCAACTAAATGCTTGTATTGTCTGGTTGATTTTGCAGGCCTGGGGCCAGCAGTCTGAGCATCTCTTGGGAGGATGACAGTATGCAATATGGCATATATGGGGGATTTCCTTCTATCTTGTCTTTGAAATCCAATATTGTTCTCACTGTTATGCTTTGTTCTGATCGTTTTGCTTTACTCAATATTCTATTTTGATTGGTTTTATTCTGTTTTGTTTTTGGTTTGATTTTGCTCTACTTGATAGAATGGACAACTACTGTGAACATAACAAGACATAATTTCGTAGCTATTGTAGTTTTCCTAATATCCTGCTTTGAAGCTCTGTACCAATTTTGCTGCTTTGTTTTAGTTGGCTTTAGTCTGCTTTGTTTTGTTGGGTTTTATTATCTTTAAAATTTAAAAGAAAATTTTAAATATATAAGCTTTAGACTTCACTAACCAGTGTTCTCTCTCTGTTCACAATAATATTATTTTGGATTTTTATCAAGTAAACTTTTGGACGTTAAAAAAAATGGGTTTGCTATCTCCTATGTAAGGGGGAAGTACAGATCATTTCTTAGGACTCTGTAATTAGCAAACATAATGATGATGAAAACTGTGTCAGTCTATGCTCTCAACACTTTATAAATCAAGTGTTTTTAGATAAAAACAGTGTGCCCACAGTTATTAGGCCAAGTCTTAGAAGGACATAACTCAGCTACACATGGTGGTACAAACCCCAATCTCGGTACTCTGGGAGGCTGAGGCAAGAGGATCACAAGTTTTGACCGAGCCTGGCAAATTAGAAAGAACCTATCTCAAAATAAATAATACCAAAATAAATATGAAGTGACTATTCACCTCTTTCTGTTGCAATTGATTTCGATAGCTTGTAGACTGTTGCTTTATTTGAAGTTCTGATGCTTCATGCTTCTCTTCTAGATCACTACAAAGTTTTTTAAGTCTTTCATTCTAGAAGAAAAGAAAAAAGTATTTTCAACAAAAGTATTGTGTTGTGATCAGGGTTTATAAGGGAAAAGATTTAACCCAGGACACGTAGTTTATAGGATTACTTCATAATATTCTCCCAAACAGTCAAATGTAAAGGAGTGCAGCAGATCTGGCCACACACTAGAGACGCAAAGAATCCAGCTGAGGGTCTGGGTCCCCTGGCAATGTCTTCCACAAGTCCAGCTGGAGGCCTAGAGCCCACAACAGTGTCTCATGCAAGTCTGTATCAAGGATCTGAACTGGGAAGGCCCAAAGGTCAGTGGTGAAAGCTTAGAAAGTCTGAGCCAGCAGGATGAAGGATCTGTGCCAGCAAGCTGAGGGATCTGCACTGGAGCCAGAAAATGACACTTAAGGTAAGGACGAGAGCTGCAGCTGTCCTCAGCAACAGCAAGGACCCGAGCTCCTCTGACGAGAAAATCCAAGTTCATATCAGGAAGCCAGCGAGACGAGCTTCTCCAGGAGAATCAGCAGCACACCATCCTCCCCTCCAGATCTCCTTTTATGCTGTTGGCCATGATCCTCAGGTGGGTCTTCCACACCCAGCACCACGATCAGCTCAGTTGGGTGTTACTTAATCCACCACAAATCACAAGTATAACTTGTTAGTAATGGTTATATGCATGCCACACTTATGTGTAAAAACATACTTTTTCATACAAGGGCAAAATATAAGTCTCAGACAAAATTCTGTATTTTCAAGATAAAAAGCTACAAAAGCATAAACAGGTTTATACAGATATGCCTAATTCTAAACCAAAGGGGAAAAAAATATTTTGCCACTTTGAATTTCTGCTAAGAAGCTCCTGCCTAACAAGTCTCTCATTTTTGTATACACAGTGCCTAGCATCTAGTAGGCAGTACATGTCTAGAAAATGAAGAGATTTTATGTTAAAACATTTATGTTTTTTCCCTAAACAGTAAAATTTTTATTTCATTTAAAAAAAATATTTCTGGACAGATGTGGTGATACACACCTGTAATACTAAGTACTCAAGCACTTGAGGCAGGAAGATCTCAAATTTAAGGTTAGCCTGGGCAACTAGCAAGATCCTTTCTCAAAATAAAATTAAAAGTATAGAAGTGTGAAATGTAGCCCAACAGTCCCTGAATTCAACTCCTAGTTTTAAACCAGGAAAAAAAAAAAAGATTTTTGGTTGGAGAACAACTAAAGACTCACATTATTTGTTTCCCTGCCCCCCAGTTTCCCTGAGGTACCTCTAAAAATCCCCATTTGAAAACTAACAGCAGAACTGTTTGAAAAACTACTGTTACAAGTATATGAAGAAGGAAAAGAGGGTGCAGCTCAGCCGTAAAGTATCTGCCCTGCATACATGCAGCCCTGGGCTTGACCCCTAGTACTGCAGCAAAAGGGTATACAAAAGTCTTAAATATAATTCAGTGATCCTAGACATTAAAGACTTGTTTTGTTGAAAGGGAAAAAATGACAAAATTACTCACTCTTATGTACCTAAATAATAAATTATCTTTATCTATTATTATTCCTTGATATTTGGATGAATATAATTGGAACATATTGGAGCAAGAAAAACTGACCCTACAAGAGGTTTAAAGAGTACAGATAAGAATTTACTAAGCAGTGGCTGGGGATTTAGCTCAGCAGCATAAGTACCTGCTTTTTAGGCACGTGGTCGAGAGTTCAATACCCAGTACCAAAAAAAAAAAAAATTTACTAAGCATTCTATCAATATATCTACAATCACAATGTAGCTATGTTGACTGAGAAAAGAGATGGGCAGTGGGGTGAGGGTCGTGTTAGAAGGTGAAGATTTTTCCACTTTGGAGACATCACTTGTATTATTTTTAGGTTCTAACAACTTCTATGTGAAAAGCCATGAAAATTATGATTTAAGGAGATTAGATGAATTCCCAAAGAAAATTAATGGAACAAATCAAAGGAATAACTGAAACATCGTCAGATCCTAGTTTGGGACTCCACCCCTAGAAGTACCCTTGGTTAAGATAACACTGGTCATCTTAGAGAAAGACTAGTGAGAACATACACATAACTGTCTTCCACTGGCTGTTTTGCAACATTTTCTATGACCTATTAATATGAAAAAAATCATATATAACTGAGCACACAATATACTGAAGTCAAAATGTGTTTTTAAAAGTGCACTTTGAACTTTTTCACACATAAATACCTACAGTTATTTGTTTAACTGTGGAACTTAAAAACTTTGAAAGTGGTCAGAGGCAGGAAAATTCTAAGTAATACTCAGAACTTAAAAACTTTGAAAGTGGTCAGGCATGGTGGCACATGCCTGTAATTTTAGAACTTGGGAGGCTGAGGGAGGAGGACTGTCACAAATTCAAGGCCAGTCTGGGCTACATAGTAAATTCAAGGCCAGCCTGAACTACATGATGAAACCCTGCCTCAAAAAAATAGAAACTCTCTGAAAGTGGTCAGTACCTAATCAAAAAGGCTGAGAAAGAAAATAAAGAAAGATTCTTTCCACGTCTTTGTCAAGAGCCACACCTTCTAATATATGAATACGGAACAGAAGAGGCTGGTTTGACAGGGGAAGAACAGTCGCTCATGAATGAGAGCAGCAAGTTAGGGTGGTACACGCCTAAAACCGCAACTACTTGGAAAGCTGAGGCAGGAGGATCACAAGTCTGATGCCAGCCTGGGCAACTTAGTGAAATCCTGCCTCAAAAGAAAAATTAAAAAATGAAGCACATAAAAAGGTTGGGGATGTAGCTCAGTGGATGTAGCTCATGTGCTTGCCTGACACATGCCCAAGGTCCTATCTGGAAAAACAAAACAAAAAAGCAGCACTGAAAAGTGCATGAATGAGGAAAACAGACTCCTGACAGCCTCCAATTCTAGTAGAAGTTCCTTCCTAAAGTCTGGCTACATTTCCATTCTTGACAGTCAATGAGATACTTAAAATCTCAAAATACTCAATTCTGCTTAACCCCTGTGGTATACTATCAGGGTTCATTGAAACTAGTTTTAGTTTCTTTGTTAAGTAGTCCTATCTCGTTACAAGGATAGAAATGTATGGCCCTTCTTTCTTAAATGTATTCCAATAAAGAAAGCTTGACTATTCTTTTTAATAGGATAAAACTCATCCTCAAGCCAGGCCTGGTGGTACATATATGTAATCCCAGCATTTGGGAAGTTAAGGCAGGAGGATTTCTGTGAGATCAAGGCCACTGTGGGCCACAAAGTAAGTTCAAGACCACTCTGCAAGCAAGACCTTGCCTCAAACAAACAAACTTCATTCCCTCTTACAATTATTATAAAGGATACTGAACTCTTTTATAAAACTGCAAAAAATTATGGGGTTATAATGATCTTCTGAGGTTTTTCTTTTTTTTGTATTTTAAAAAATTTTACTTTTTTATCATCCTGCAGATTATTTTATCAGTATTTATTAAATGTCCCCAGCTATGCTAAAAGACTATGCTAATAAGGAAATAGAAGACTTAACAGAATCACTGACAAGATGCAATAGTGAAATAACCGGTTCTCTGGCTAGTGTACATATTACATCTCTTTTAAAAAAGCCACACAAGTCTGGATCCAACATATTGATCATAGTCCTCTTCTTTATTGCTTTTACTAAATACAGCTGGGAATTAAGGATTCTTCATTTTCAACACAGAAGGAGACATTTCATAACTGTAAGATGATTCGGCCAGGCAGTGGCACACACCTGTAATCCCACCTACTCAGGAGGCTGAGGCAGAAGGATCAAAAGTTTAAGCCCAGCCTAGGTGACTTAGGGAGAAGCTGTCTCGGGGATGAAAAAAAGGCTGAGTAAGTAGTTTAACGGTAGAGGATCTGTACATTATATGAGAAGCACCCCCAACCATCACCAGCCAAAACAAACAAAAAAACAGTTTAGAAGGTAAATGGGAAGCACAGAGACAGAAAGCAGGACTCTACCATTCAGCAGTTATGCTCAAAGTGCAGAAGCAAATCTCCATGAGTCCTTTGTGGCAATATCTTAGATTACTCTTCTACAACTCAGGAACTGACGAGGAAACAATGTATTTCTGAGCACATAAAGGAAATACGACTTTCATATCAATTAATCATTCATTCAACAAGAAAATATCTTATTCTACAAGAGTCTGACAAAGCCCTGACCATCCCATTTTGCTAAGTGAGTATGTCACAATTCTTTCATTATCTGACACTTATGAACTAACATTTACTTGATGTGAGTCAAGGTATGTCCACAGACAAAGGTCACTGGAAGGAAATAGATGACATAGAAATGAAAAAAAGTTTAATGGAATAATCATTCTAACTGGTATTTACAAACCTAAGAAAAATGCTTTGTAATTATGGAGCAAAGCTGATAGTGACTTTGTCAAACAAAATCATTAGTAGGCAAAGTTCTCAAAAGTATCAGCTTAAAAAAAACATAAATCCGGCTGGGGATTTAACTCAGTGGCATAAGTGCCTGCCTGGCGAGCACAAGATCATGAGTTTCATCCCCAGCACAAAAAACAAAAACAAAAACAAAACATAAATCAAGAAAAACCAGAAGTAGTAATAACCAAAAACCTGTTAGGCAGGTAACTATAATCTGGAGTCAGTATTTACGATAGATATGCTCTCATTTATGTGTAAGAATTACGAATATACACATCTGTTTTAAGATGGGGCCTCACTACATTGCCTAGAGTGGTCTGGAACTCCTCAGCTCAAGCAGTCCCCCTGCCTCACGCTCCTGGGTAGCTGGGACTACAGGCTGCACCACTACATCCAGCTTTGCATGTTTTCAAATCAGAAAAATACGGACTAAAATTTGGATTTGGTATATTTAAATTGATAAAACTTTTCACCATCACTTTATTCATACCTATAATTTGTAAAATGACAATCTAAAAAAATTAAATGGAGGCCATTGGATCAAGATGGTAAATGTGATGACTATTTTTTGCCATATAGAGAATTAGGTTGGTTGCTGTTACCTGCTTCTAAAGAATTCTAACTAATTTAGTCAGTTATACATAACAACATCCATAGGCAAACCTAATTTCCTCTGAAAAACACACTGCCCTTCTACAGCAAAACCTTCTCAATAAAATAAATAGCTAAAAGATCACCTCCTTCTCTTACGGCAGTGAGTCTTCAACAGGTATCCACTGTGCAGTCACATAGGGGGTAAGATGCAGTGACAGCGAACCTTTCAGAGCGCTCAAAGGGTAACAAACACCTAGTTGTGGCATGTGAGCCAGAGGTTCACCACCAGTGGTGAATACGTAAGTCTGTACATACGGTAAGAATCACTTACTGTTAAAATTACCTTAAGAAACAAAACCTTTAGCCAAATATGGTGTATATACACCTGTAGTGCCAGCACTTGGGAGGCCGAGACAGGAGGATCGCTGTGAGTTTGAGGTTAGCCTGGGCTATATAGCAAGACCCTGTCTCAAAAATAAATAAATAAATAAAATATATAAAAAGACCAGGCATGGTGGTGCACACCTGTAATCACAGCTGTCAAGGCTGAGTAGGATGATCACTGGGAGTTTGAGGACAGCCTGAGCTACCAAGGAAGTTCAAGGCCAGCCTGAACTGCATAGTGAAACTCTGTCTCAAAAAGACAAAACAACAAAACCTTTGTTTCCTCTAGTATTTAAGTAGCTCAAAGTACTTTGGATAAGCACCAAACGAGGAAGCTGGCTTGCATTTGGGGATATGTTTCACCAAAAATAATTATTTCTAAATACTGGAATCATACTTGCCATGGTACAGTGATAATGCTGAGAGAGGTGCATAAAAAATTGAGATTGATAGCACAGAAGATTTCTTTCTATCTCCCATCTCAAATGCAACACAAAGAATTCAGAGCAGACATTCTCTGAGCAGGTTAATGTTCTTTACTTTACTTCCCTGAGTGCACACTGGAGAACACACCTGAGGTAATGCCAACATACACACTTGGGCTGTTTAGCTTCTCTGGGTGCCTCTGCACCAGTGAGTACTTTCCCAAGGATTTCCTACCTCAGTCTCAGAGAAACTATCAAGTTCATCTGTCCCTAGCGCACCTACCTACCTTGTTAGGTAATTACTGCCAAGGTGTCCAAATGTCACTAAACTGCTTTCTTCTAGGGTAGAATGCTAATATAGTTCCTCTTGAGAGGTCCCTCCACTTTCATATTCCATAATCTCCCATAATGTTCTAGACCGAAGTCTAACAATGCCATCAGCAATTATTTCCTTACACAGAGAGGACAGCATGCTTACCACAGTCCTTGCAGGTACTATCGTTAAGTGTTCTCGCACTCTTCTTACCCCAGGGCTAACCAGAGAAGTTTCACTGGTCCTTTCCAATACCTCCCACTCTGAAATGTTTTCAGTTTCTTCATGATTTTCCTTGAATACTTTTCAAGCTTTCCCCGGTTCTTTTAAGCAATATGTTGTAGTCAATATGCCTAAAACTAGTCACAATAAGACACTCATATTAAATAAAACAGTAAAAATTAATTTTCTATTCCTATAATATTTGCTATTCTTATACTCTTCTTTGTATTCAAATGTTATTTTTTAATGTTAGGAAATTTAAAAGTATATTAAACAATCTCATTCTTCATACATACTTAATATTCTTCATATATACTTCATATAGTTAATAAATATATTGCAATTTAGTGTATTGTAAGAACATAGTAAATCTTTTGTAGTGATAAATTTTGGCCACTATTCCTCCTACATTTGGCAGTCTTCCTACTTCTAGTACACAGAAATAGAGACAGGAATATAAAAAAATAGTAAACCGTAATGCCATGTAAATATATTTTTCATCTAAGGGAGGCTTCTAAAAGTTAAAACAACAACAACAACAAAAATCCAAACAGATAAATAGGAAAAGAGTAAGTGGTACACTGAAAAAGGAAGGACTAAGCAGTGTGTGGCAGCGCACATCTATGATCCCACAGAGGCTGAGACAAGAGGGTCAGAAGTTCGAAGCCATTATTAACCAATAACAAATGCTGACAGGGTTGTGGGGAATAAAAAACCCTTCTCCACTATTTGTGGAAGTGTAGATTGGTGTAACCACTATGGAAATTCCTCAAAAACTAAAATTAGAGGCTCCATTTGACCCAGTTATCCCCCTTCTTGGTATCACCCCCAAAGAGTTAAAAGTATCATACCTCAGCGACATCTGCACACTCATGTTTATAGCACCAAAGTTTGTAAGAGCTAAAGCTTGGAAACAGCCCAAATGCCCATCTACCATGAATGGATGAAAAAGATGTGGGATTCTTTTAATATAATGGAGTACCAATCTGCCATAAAGAAGGATAAACTTGAGATATTTCTGGGTAAATGGATGTACCTCGAGACCACACTGTAAGTGAAAGAAATTGGACACACGTGTTTAAATATCACATTGTTTCTCTAGTGAGAGAAACCAAAAGGGTAAATAAGGACCAAGGTATATAATACATATTGGGAAATAGAAAAAAAATTTCAAATGGGAATGGGAACAAAGGAGGGAGAAGGGGAAAATGAAGGGGAAAAGAAAAAAAACAGAAGGAAAAACAGAAACAAAGCTTTTGTAAATAAGGAGAATAAAAGGGGTTGAAGGAAGGGGAGGGGAATAGAGAAAAAAGAAGAAATGAGATATATTACATACAAGTAAAATTACTGTAATGAATGTGCTCATTATGTGTATCGAAAATGCACCAATTAATTAAAAAAACTGGAAAAAAAACCAAAAATTCAAAGCCTGCCTATATAACTTAGTAAGGCCTTGTCTCAAATTTACAAATAAGCCAAGTGTAGTAGTACACTCCTGTAATCTCAGCACTCGGGAGGCTAAGGCAGGAGGATTATTGCAAGTTCAAGGCCAGCCTTAACAGCATAGGGAGACCCTGTCTTGAAAGGAGAAAGAAAGAAAGAAAGAAAGAAAGAAAGAAAGAAAGAAAGAAAGAAAGAAAGAAAGAAAGAAAAATAAAGATGGCATAAGGATGCAGCTCAGTACAAAGGTTCTGGGTTCAATCCCCATTACCACAAAAAGGTGGGGTTTTTTGCTTGTTTGGGGTTTTTTTTTTGGTCTTTTTCATACATACTTAATATTCTTCATATATACCTCATATAGTTAATCAACTTGCCTCAGCCTCCCAAGGGCTGGGATTACAGGAGTGTACAACCACGCCTGGCTTTCAAAATCTATTTTTTAAAAAAGAGAAAACAGAAAGTGAGTAACTTTCATGGCTTCAAAGAAAAAAATCTTATTTTTGATAGTTGTCTTTAATATTCCTTACCTCTGATTTTAAGACTGCATGGACGGCTTCAATCTCCTTTCTTCCAGAACTGGATAAATCTGTTTTGAAAGAAACAGCATATATTGACTATTTGAGCAACACTATATGAACAAGCAGGCAAATGGCCTTTTTTGGTTTTTGGCAGTGCTGGAGTTTAAACCCAGCCTTGTGAATGCAAGGCAGACATTACCACTAAGCTATATCTCCCAGGCCTAAACAGGCATTTTGAGACAAATATATTTCACTGAATTTAAATAGAACACTAGGTTGATAGGAAATTTATGTCCTCTATCTTTACTCTTTGGCAGTTTTCATTAACATCTTTCTTATATGAAATTGGAGATTTTTTCAAATTTCACTTTTAACTCATGCTGTAGTTTTAGATGAAATTTGTTCAACTGGGGCTTAGTGCTTTATTTCTAACTTCCACTATTCAACACTATCCAATAATGAATGACCTATAAACAAAGAAGAAAAACAATAAACGCTGAAGAGAACACTTAAAGCGACACAAACAGAATCATTAAACATTCCATTTCCATTAAACATTTCCATTCAAAAGTGACAGTCCCACTGGGCCAAAATAGCACCACTGATTCTGTCAGGAATCGACATCCCCAACACAGATGGGCAGGAGGGGGCTCTGCTATTTTACTTTTTATTTTTTATAACTCAAAGCCCTTTAACATTATAAAAATATTTCTCGTAACTAAAGTTTAATTTTTTAAAAAATACAAGCGGCACAATTGTAAATTACACTGACACTCTACTTGTTTGACAATCATCAAGTAGGGCTGCTTCGGCAAGTGTTTGTACATCTTGATTGAAACACTGAAAGAACTCTAATAGCTACTCTGAAGAGGACTAAGTATAATCTAATCTGTTTAAGAAAGCAGTGGTTAAAAGCAGCAACTGTGTCCAGGAGGAATTTTAAAGCGTAGGCAAAACCCTTCCCCTAATCCTGTCTCACCCAACTTCACATAGATGTATAACTTTACACAGATACGTGGCCTGGGCTTTTTAAGTAAAGGGGAGATATTATGGCAGCCAAGAAATTCTGACTTTCTCAATGAGAGAAAAAATACCTACCAGATTTTAATGCTTTCTATTTGCTAGGCAAAGATCTAGACATTTTACATTCACCAATTCATTATGCTCTTAAACTCACAATTGGCACAATCATCCGGCCCCCCCTCCCCTTTTTTGATGGGGAGGACACCCAGAATTGAACTCAGGCCTTGTGCTTGCCAGGCAGGCACTGTGCCTATCACCTTCCACCCCTCCACCCCTTTTTTAATAGAAAAGGAAATTGGGCTTTTTGGAGGCTAATATTTAATAATTTGCTAATGATACAGCACGTAATGCATGGAAATGGAGTTTCCATACATGTCTATCTAATTTAAAAGCCCAAGCTCTCAACATTGACTAAGTAAATATGCTGTCTGGTAGAACAGCAATCTTCTAATATTGTAAATATAGATGATTTTCCATTTGTACCAACTCTGCTATTTTGCAATTGTTTTCTTGTATATTACATTTCTGGGGGAAAGTAGACACTATAAATTCTTGAATGAATAAATGAATGCTATTCTATTTTTTAATGATTTATAAAACCAACAAAACAGGTATGAAGCAAGTCCTACCATAATACAAAGGGAGCAGAATAAAAGCATTAAGCAGCTCAAGCAGAGATCTGATCACCCACTCACAAATTTTACTGAGCATCTATTATGTATCAAGGAAGATAACACACACTGGTAATATAAGGAGCAAAAAATATGTGGTCTCCACCCTTGGCTTCAAGGAAGAAGATGAATTGTAGCTCATCAGCAAGGGCTGTCAAGGAGACAGCCACACACTTCCGCTAGGAACTCAGATCACTGGCTAACTGTGCACCTGCATGGCAGTTAAGAGTGGCTGCATCACGTCCCTCACAGGTGAGCAGAGCTGCACAGGAAAACTGTTTCTGGGGAAAAGAGGAGTTAGAAAGAAGTAGAGAAGGAAAGGCTTCCCCTGCAGACGTTTGGGTTATATGGGTCCCAAAGTTCCACGTGCAGGAGCTCTTCAACAGGTGTACATGAAGATGTGTAGACAGGCAATTGGTACGGCAACTATAAAAGGCAGGGTGAAGCCAGATGGGAAGGTCCTTCACCTTTCAAAACTAAGAGATTTGGATTTTTATCCTGTAAGTAATAGACCAAGACATTTTTAAGGGTATTTATTTTTAGAACAGTATCTAGCAGTACAAAAAAAAATAGACTGGAACAGAAAATGGACACAAAACAGAAACTGTCCCTGGGAGAGATTATAAAGATGTAATGACCACTGGGTGTAATGGAACACACCTGTTATCCCAGCACTCAGGATGCTGAGGCAGGAAAATAACTATAAGCTCAAGGTCATCTTGGACTATAGAGTGAGACCCCATTTCAAAGAACAACAAAAATGAAACAAAAAAATGGAAGAGTAATAAAGGAAAGGACAATTCTGACACAGGATGAACAAGACTTAGTGACCAACTAGAAACAGATGAAAAAGAGAGAGAGAGAGAGAGAGAGAGAGAGAGAGAGAGAGAGAGAGAAGGGCCTGGGATTTAGCTCAGCAGCACAGCACCTGCCTAGCAAGCGCTAGGTCTCCAGTTTGATTCCCAGTACCAAATAAATAAATAAATAAATAAGAAAACACAAAGATGGCAAAATGTCTTGTTGAGGAAGTTGGGTACTTAACAAAATCATTAAGAGTGAGACTATGGAGCCAGGTGTGGTACCACAAGCCTGTAATCTGGGAGGCTGAGGCAGAAGGATCACAAGTTTGGGAATATACTGGGCAACTTGGTGAGACTCTATCTCAAAAAAATAAAAAATAAAAAGAGAGAGAGAGAAAGCAAAGGAAAAGAAAGAACTGGGCAGGGATGCAGAGCAGTGCTAAGGCCTTAGATTCCATTTCCAGTACTGGAAGGAAGGAGGAAAAGAAGATAGGAGAAAAGATAAGAAGGGAAGAAGAGGAAAAGGAAGGGAGAGAAGAAAGCAGAGACAGAAGAACAAGGATCGGGAAGCCCTGTTTGTAGGAATAACCAAATAACTGCACCTCACACCTGCCCCACATATAGGTGGGGGATGCCTAGTTTCTTGTTTTAGGTGAGCAGGACAGACAGCTGTTCCCCCTCTCTGGGACACATAGGGACCCTCCTCACTTCCCCACAGCGATCGGTCCTCCTCTGCCTCCGACCTCCCTTGAGACTCCTTGACCTTTCCTATACACAGGAAGAAGGCCTTGAGTTCTCATCCCAAACCTGCCCCATCAGATGCACCCCTCCCCAAGGGGACCCTGCACACTCAAATGAGTTCTGGTGGCTCCCCAGTCTTCCTCCTTCCAGACAGTCACCGCAGGGAAATTCTAACTGCAAGCACTGTCAGGAAAACCAGTGTTCTTTACTGTCAACAAATAAATATGAAGGCTTGAGTACTGCCTCACACTGTATCCTCAGAAGGCTGAGGCAGGAGGATTGCACATTTGAGGCCAGCCTAGGCTACCAAGTGAGTGTCTGGACTAGAGAGAGAGAGGAAATAAAAAAGACAACAAATCATGATAAAAGGGGGGATCTTGGGGTGTAGCTTAATGGAAGAACGAATGCTTGGCATGCATGAGGCCCTAGTTCAATCCCCAGCACCACCATCCCAACCACTGAGTATCATGTAATTCTAGGAAAAATTGAACAGTAAAACAAAACAACTTCAAAAATGAGCAAGTATGCTAGATGTGGTAGCCCACAGCTAGTCCTAGCACTCTGAAAGGATGAGGTAGGACAACTGCAAATGAGCTTAACCTGGACAACTAAGCAAATCCTGTCCAAAAGTTAAAAAAAAAAAAAAAGAAAGAAAGAAAAAAGAAAAAATTTAATGGGCAAGGGATGCAGTTTAGTGCCAAGGTTCAATTCCTACCACCAGAACAACAAAAAGTGAGGATTGCTAAGGATACCCAACGAATGGAATCTTTCCTATTCTGACGCCAAAATATACGAGAAATGCACATACATAAAAAATACTTTCGGCTGGAAAGCTGCAATGTGTCATCTAAGGTGCAAACTATAAAATAATTGAATAGAAAACCATGGCTATGTTCCACTAATAATATACTCAAGATATTAGGGGCAAGAGTTATCAAATCTTTTAATGATGAGCTATTTCAACTGTTACAAAAACATAAGAAAGTAAAACAGTAACTATCTTGATTGTTTTAACTCTGTCAAAGTAGAAGAAAATGATCAAAAATCACATCTGCTCCCAAACTGAGGGCAAAATCAAGGGGTAGGATGGGCGGAATCAAGCAAAAGGAAACTCTGCTCAACAATTTCCATCTGCTTTGAGATAAACTGTCTTCGACGAGAGGAAGCACAATTCCTCCCCAGGACCCGAGTGGGCTTTCAGCACAGAAAACTGGTGGAGGAGGCAAAAGGAGTATAAAGAAAAAGAGCAAAGTGAGTTCTGGATCAGCTGGTGTCTCCTGGAGGAAGGAGATGGGAACCAAAGGAGCGTCCCCAGGGTCCCTGGAACCAACCCCACTCTGACACACAAACACACTCACGCACGCACACCGCCAGCTGTTACCTTCCACTTCCTCGGTGCCCTCCATCAGCATATCCTTGGTGAAGTTTGAAATCTGGCCAGTGAGGGAAGCCAGGCTGCCCCCCACTTGCCCCAGAGACTGGCCCAAGCCGGAGCCCAAGCCACCGAGCCAGGACGACATCGCTGCGGGTTTCGGGAACGACCTAGTCAGCTCAGAGAAAAGCGACCCGCGCGGCCAGACGCCCTCGCCGACTGTTCTGAGCCGCTGCGGAACTGAGTCCCGATCAACGTACTCCGGCTTGGAACCCCAAACGGGTCAACTGAAAACGCCAAGGCCCGACCCGGAGCTTCACCGGGGTCCCGCCTCTGGTGACACAGCCACACTCGCGGGGCCTCTGCTCATTCTCACGCCTTTCCGCCCTCCAGGCTGGTCACTTCTCCCTCAGCTTTAGTAACTTCCCCCGGTTCCGAGGGCTGGACCTGCCAACTCGACGCTCGCCGCCATGACACCAGCGTTAAAACCGGTAGCAGATCATAGAGAGGCGCCGCGGTGGGGTAGAAGTGCCCAGCAAAGCAGCCGGACCTGTCACTGGCGCAGAGGAGGTTGGGATCGTGGAGGACAGAGCGCGGCGGTCGGCTTCCTCCACGTAGCGGGTTGGATTTGGACGCGAGAGGCGCACCCGGAAAAGAGCCTCTGGGCTCGCGGCGACGCTGGATGACAGCCACCTGAAGCTGGGATGCCCCAGGAACCCTGTGGACCGTCATTGCATTGTTGAAACAGTGTTTTAATCCAGACTGCGCTCTAGAGGGCAGCGGTGCAAGGAGGCTTAGCCAGGTGGTTTCATCGCGATGAAGCAACCTCAGAGAACCCGCATCACTGCATCCCCCACTCTGCTGGGCTGCACTTGCCAGGCGCTTACTGTAGGAGGACCTGAGACGACAAAACTGTACACAGGACGGATTGCAAGTTGAAGCGTCTGGGCCGGAAGCACAGTGTTTTATGTTTACCTTTAGGTGGTTTTCTAACTCTCAGTTGAAACTTTGCGTGCTTTAACTAACGTACCGTGAGCTTTATTCCTGAAGCAGACTTGTCCTTGAAGTTATAAAGACAAAATGACTTATTAAAGGCCAGCAGGTCGATTTAACTTCTGTACTGATGTAAAATGCCTATGAGGCGTGGTGGCGCACGCCTCTACTGCCAGCTCTAGTGGAGGCTGAGGCAGGAAGCCTGGGCAATTTAGGGAGACTTTTAAAACAAACAACAGCAAAAATAAAAAGCCACTCCTATCGTATCAGTGGCAGTAGCTGTGCCAGTGCCCACAGCTCCTTCATCCCACACACGGGCTTTTAACATACCAGAATGTCCTGCACCTCTACTGTCTCTCTTAAAAGAAGAAATGTAACAGATAACGTGAGTTTCATCAAATGGTGCAATGGTGCATGGACCCAGCACCTCCCCAAGGAGGCTACCACGTTTTTGTTTTGAAAAAGATCCAATGGGTCTGCAGCTTTTTCAGCATAGCACTAAAAATGCTAACATCTTTCTCGTTGGATTTTATTCACAGGATGGGCTATTGTAGATTGCCCTGCTAGTGAACCCAACATTGGGAATGCCTCCAAATATTTGGAATCTCATGCCACCAGGCAGTAATAGTTCTCCCTGAAATCTGAGTGGTTTTAAAACAAAATTTGAAAGAAAGAAAAACTAAACAAGCTGAGCATGGTGATGCACACTTGTAATCCTAGCACTTAGGAAGCTAAGGCAGGTAGAGCAGTGTGAGTTTGAGGCCAGTCTGGGCTAACTAGTGCATTCAAGGACAGCCTGAACTACATGGTAAAACCCTGTTTCAACAACAACAAAAAATTGCTTCCCATTCTGGAAGTGTTTATTAAATGCTTTCTGTGAATTTATGCAAAAGACATAGCCCAAAAGCTAGTTATGCAGGCTTCGGAGCCTGGCTGGGTCTGTCACTTATTAGCTATTATGACCTTCAGTAGGTATTGTTACCTCTGTGTTCATCTGTTTGTTGTTTATAAAAATGGAGAATGATAATGTATTTCCTGAGGCTTAGGCAATATTTCTAATAGCTTGGACCAGTGCCCAGTATATAATGATTTCTATTTGTTTTTGAATTTTTTTTTAAATATGCCATGCAAATAATCAGCAAATTATTAATGTGTCTGCTATTACTCTGGGCAGTGGAAATTCAGTAGGGGACAAAAAAAAAAAGCCCACGAAAGTCCCTGGCTTCATGAAACTTGAGTCCTACTGGGAGGCTATAGATGATAAAATATAATAAATGTTAGGTGGTGATGACTGCTGTGTGGAATGGGGAATAAAATAGGGTAATGATATGGGAAGGATATGGAAAGAGGAGATATTTGTAATATTATAGATTCAAGGGATAATCAGAAAAGATCTGACAGGTTTGTTTTTGTTTTTGTTTTTTTGGTACTGGAAACCGGAACTGAGGACTTGCCAGGCAGGTGCTGTGCTGCAGAGCTATACACCCTCCCCATTCCTGGCCCTGATAAGGTAATCTTATCTGAGACTTGAAAGAAATAAAAGAGTGAGATATACAGATATGGGAAAGAACAGTCAAGGTAGAAGAAAACAATTGATGCAAAGGTCCTATGACAGGAGAATTCTTGTGCAGTTAGATTTGCAGTAAACCAATGATGGCTAAAAGAAAATGTGCTGGGGGAGGGTTGTAAGCAATATGGACCCAGAAGGGAGTAGAGGGAGCAGATCACAGAAAGCCCAGTAGTTCTGGCTTTTATTCACAGTGGGATGGCGAGTGACATGTATTTAGGACCTAACAGGGTTCCTAACTGGATAGCTGTAAAAGTTTAGCTATTGTAATTGAGCTCGCATTTCCAATACATATTATTGCTAGTTTTATTTCCATTCATTCATGTTATGACATAAAAATACTGTGATTGTGGGAGCAAGGTGTGGTGGTGCACTCCTGTAATCCCAGCACTCAGGAGGCTGAGGCAGGAGGAGCTTGAGTTCCAGACCAGCCTGGGCTACAAAGTGAGTTCAAGGCCAGCCTGAACTGCATAATAAGACCCTGTCTCAAAAAGACCAAAAAAAAAAAAATACTGTGATTGAGAAAAAACACGAACATATTTACATCATTTATTAAGTAGCAATAAAACTGTACCTTACTAGTTCCTTAAAAGTTTTTTTTTTCCCTGTGAAATGGATTATGCCTCAAGGAACTTAAAGTATCCTGATAAAAACATGACATGGGACTGGAGATGTAGCTCAGCAGCATAAGCACCTGCCTTGCAAGTGCATGGTCATGAGTTCGATCCCTGGTACCGATTAAAAAAAAAAAAAAAAAAACCATGACATGATGCTGAGGGTAGAGTATGCAAGACAAGAATGGTCAAGAATTGATGATTACTGAAATTGAGTGATGAGTATGTAGGAGTTCATAAACTAGTCTTTTGCTTTTACATTTTTAGAAATGTTTATAATAAAAAGAAATTTTATAGTATTTCAGCTAAAGACACATTTTCCCTTTCCGACCAAATAACCCTGCAGCTAAAATGGGGGTTTATCATCCCTCAGCAAGCAGTAAGAGCAACCCAACTCAAATACCTCATACTGGGTGGGGCTCCTGGACCATACTGGCACCACAAGCTATGATTTAGACTTCCCAGTTGAAATTCTGAACCTAGCAAAGTTCAACAGATAGAAAGAAAAAAAAAAGTTCAGAATACTATCAGCTGCAAGCTGCTGTTGTCTTTCAAGCCATGGTATTATCAACGCCCCTTTAAGGAAAACAGTTCTGAGAAAACTATCCAAGTAATAGTTTTTATCTATGCAAATGTAAAGCAAATATTCATCTTTGAATAAACTTTAAAATGTTAGTTTGATATTTCCCTCTAAATTTTAAATTGTTATGCTTATAATTGCCATTTTCTCATTAAATTTGGGCATTAGTGTATCCATTGTGAAAAATAAAAGATTTCATATTCTTATATTTTCCATGACTCCACTTCCTTTCCTTCTGCACTCAATATAGTGATACCATAACTATTTCTAAAAGCAGTGATTAGTGTCTATGTTATGTGATTACCTAAATCTCGCTCACTGCTCCCTAGCCAAGTGATGCACTAAGACAATATCTTTACTTTTCATCTTTTGATCTTCCTGAAGAGATCATACTTTTAAATTTGTGTAATTTTGTGTTACTGCAGAATCACTAAAAACACTGTGGTGAAACCTACTAGAATTGTGAAACATACTCGTACTTCTGTTTTCAAGCGCACATCAAGAATTCTATCAACTGTTTAGACTTAGTGCTTTTTACCCAGAGCTGTGTTTTCCTGCTGTAATCTCTGGTTATTTTCTGGCCTTGTTTTTCTTCTAGGAAGCTGGTCAGATCTTCTGTATATCTGTGATGCTCAAAATTAATAATGATGTGCTTTACTGTGGGTAAATTTTTGTTTCATTAATCATGCTATACCCTTAGCGTTTTCAAAAACTGTCTTTCAGTTCTACAAATTATTTAAAATATTTTTTATTGATGAATGCCTCTTCTCTAAAGAATCTGTTTCTTTCAGGGATTTTTAATCAAAGTCCTGATTCTAGTCCACACCTCACCCCTACCTTCCAGGATACTTGTTGCTTTCATTTCCTAGGTACTGCTAGATATTCTTCTCTTGAAGTCTCAAAGCTGAACTATAATTATCTGATAGTGATAAAAAATGCATAAATTTAGCAGGAAGGAAAAGAAAATGTACAAATAAGGGGTGGGGGAGTCTTGCCTAAAATTCTGATCTGAAACATTTTACACAAATCTTTGACTTTAAAATCTAGCCCATTCTCCTTCTACACTGTCGGTGGGAATGTAAAAGAGTAACCACTATGAAAACAAATATGAACATTCCTTAATGTACCTGCACCAGTTTCCCACAATCAGTACAATCATTATTACTGCAAACATGTATTAATAAAAATTTAAAAACTAAAAATAGAATTACCATGTGATCCAGCTATGCCATATCTTGGTATACACCCAAATGAGTTAAAGTCAGTACACTATAGTAATAGAGTATTATTCAGCCATCATTTGAAGGAAAATAGGTGGATCCAGAGATTATCATGTTGAGTGAAATATACTAGAATCAGAAGGACAAGTATCATATGTTAGCCTTAATATGTGGAATCTAAGAAAGATGACAAAAGTAGGAAAGAGAAAAGGAGCTGGTGGTTTAGCTCAGTGGCACAAGCGCCTGCCTGGCAAGCGCAAGGTCATGAATTTGATCCCTAGTACCAAGAAAAGAGGAAAGGAATAGGGGGAAAGAGGGTATCAGACAGGTAATGGGAAGATGGGTATGATCAAAATACATGATCCACATTGAACTCTTCATACACTAAAATGTGATAAAAATGATCAAAGTACATAAATGTATGAATCTGCAAGTGAAGTCTGTTGATCTCTGTAACAAATATACACAAAGAAAAATGTAAAAAAAAATTCCACCAGTCCTTTGGGCTGCGTGAAGTGAATACTGGCATGAATTTGTAGAAAAGTAGATACATTTTTAAAAAAATTTTTTAAACTAGGCGTGATGGTACATGTCAGTGATCTCAGCTACTCTGAAGGCTGAGTTGCAAGTTCTGGCCTAGCCTAGACAATTTAGCAAGACCTCGTCTCAAAATAAAAAATCAAAGAGGGCTAGGGATATATCACAGTGGTAGAGGGCCCCAAATTTAATCCCCAGTACTGAATAAAAATGTTTTTTCAATTTGGCCTGGAGGGATGGCTCAGTGTTAGAATGCAAGCTTAGCTCCAGCAAGGCCCTGGAGTCAATGTCCAGCACCAAGAGCACTAGATTGCTTTAGAGTATCAAAATAAAAAAACTTTACAAGACTGCTTACATCTCTATTTCATCTTTTGTTCACTACCTGCTAAACCTCATTGGCTTCCTGTTCCTCAAAGCAATCTGTTACTCCAACTCCCAGTACTGTGCTGGCTGCTTCATCCAGTATGGATGGTGGCACCTCTTCCCCCACTTTGTATGGCTGCCTCGTGGCCCTCTCTTCCAGGATTCTATGCCATCACTGTTTCTTAATTTACAGAACAAGCACAGCTCTTACCACCTTATTACGTCCAGTTCACTAATGCAAATGTTTCAGGTGAGTCATGGCCAGAATGCACCAGAATGCAAAGCGTTGATAGCAGAATATCCTCATTTTGAATGTGAATGTTTTTATTAATGGCTGTTTCTAAGGAACTGAGACCACATATGACACATGGTAGGGCCGGGGATTTAGCTCAGTGGCTTAAGCGCCTGCCTAGCAAGCGTGAGGTCGTGAGTTCGATCCCCGGTACCAAAAAAAAAAAAAAAAATGACACATGGTAAGTGCACAAACTTGAATGAATGACCAACTGAAGAGGCGCCTGTGAGACAGAGGTTCCTGGCATAGAGAACTCAACACTGAGAGAACCACTTTGGGCGAGAACCATGTAAATCAATGATGGTAGCCCATTGTACAAGAACCCTCATAGCTGAGGATAGCCAATGAAGTCTAGGGACAGGGACAGCAAAAGGACTAAAGGCAGACGGCAAGGAATGTCACAAGCTGCCTGCAGATAGGGAAGCCTGCAGTTTTGTCCATGTGTGAACATCAGAGTGTATTTATACAGACCCTGATATTATCATCTACAGCAGACTAGGGCTGTATGTTAATCCTATGGGACCACCGTGTATGTCAGGGCTGGTTTAACCTACTGTGTGCATGGCACAGCAGGCGGTTTGTATAGCTGAAAGCCTTAAAGGTTCACTATCAGGGGTATACGTAGTCCATAACTGACTGAAACATCATGTGGCTCATAACGACTATGTTTGAATTCTGATGTTCAGAATTAGGTAAAATGAGGAAAATATCACTCTTAAAAGCCAGAGCTGGGCACTGTAGTACATACAGTAATCCCAGCACTCTGGAGGCCAGGGCATGAGGAACACGGAAGCAAATCCAGCCTAAGCAAACACAGCAACTTTCTAAGACCCTATCTGAAATTTTTTTTAAAACAATTTAAAGTGTTGGGGGTGTAGCTCAGTGAATACCCTGGGTTTAACCTCCAGTACTGCAAAACAAAACATTTCCAGCAGGGAGCAGTGGCACATGCCTGTAATCTTAGCCTCTTGAGGCCAGGTTGGGTTGTTACCTAATAAAACCAACTCAAAAAATAAAAATAGTTACCAATGTGCTTTTGGCCTTCAAGGTTAAAAAAATAATTGAGCAAACATTTATAAATCAAGACTTCAAAAAGAACGTGGAAGCCTTGGCTTTTAACAATCACAGAGCTGCTGGCAGGAGTACCAGTGAGCTCCCAGCCTGCTCCATCCATCACTGAGCTGGCTGAGAGCATTACACCAGGGCTGCTCCAACTTGCCACTGTGGGTCTGATTTGGCAGGGCTCAGTGTGGTCTAAACACGCTTTTAGAAGTGCTTGGATCCTACAGATGTGGCTGGACCCTACCCTTGGAACAGGTTGGTTATGAATCAACACACATAAGACAAAATAAAAAAGCAAACATTCTCTCTTTATTTTATAGTCTTTGATATTTAAAATACACATCAACAACAGAATCCTCAGCATTCAACAGTGCTTTGGAAGCCCAGCTTTTGGAGCATGAAACAGGAAGGCTGTGTGTGGACAATGGCGAAGGGCTCTACAGGAGGGCGCACAGCAAAGGGCTGCAGGGTTGGGTCCTGAGCAAACAGCACTGCCACAGTGCACTTGTATCATGGCCAAGACAATGCCTTTTCTTTCACGTGTTCTTGTATGTGAACTTCAAAAATTTTACACAGAATAACAATAATTTTTAAAAAGTAATTCCAAGTAGTCCAGTGTTGTAGAAATTAGATAATTACAGTTCAAATTTGTTTTTATTTTTTGAAAAAAAAAAAGCATTAAAAAAATTCCAGGGAACATTCACCTTTAAACTACGTACAAGACAACAGAGTGCTTCCTAAACAATCAGGAATCTCCAAGTACACTTTGTTAATGCTTCCCACTGCTTTGTCTGTGTATCCAGTCTAAAAATAATACTGATACCCTATTATTAAACATGCCAATTGCCATACATTTAGAACTTATTAGTATTAATTCTTAAAATGCCAGACTGTTTGGAAAAAATAAAAATAGGAAAAGAATTCTTTACATTAATCAAAATTCAAAAACTAACCATGTCACTATCTTTTTATTCATGAAATAGAACACATATAAGACTTTAAAAAATACCAAGCCAGTTCATTTCCTTAGCAAAAGATGGAAGTTATAAAGGGACTAGAAGTGAGGGCTTTTATTTTGAAAAATATTTACACTGTTGAAACAATTAGTTGATCCAATCTGGTTTCTCTTAATTAAGAGCACTATATCATAAACCCATACTTGTTAGGTCTCAGACACAACAATTCATTTTGAAAATATTGGCCCAAGGCCTCTTCAACTGCAGATAAAGCTGTGTTGCTTTTGGCTTTTTTTTAGTGATGCTAGGCAAGAACTCCACCACTGAGCTATACCCTCACTTGACAGGTAAAGCTTTTAATATGTGTTCTCAATATTACTGAATCTTCCTAAAAATTTAAAACATCAAGATTTTTAAATTACCATATTTTGTTTATACAATGAAATCAATTTTCGGATTTGCAGTGTAGTGGGCCAGTCTTAAGAATTTAGTAACTCTTGGCACTAGCATGATTTTAAAAACAGTATCAAACATAAAGACATTTGAAATGTGACTTCAGCTCTGACTAGAGTAAAATTCATTTTGTTTAACTTGGTATCAAATGAAACAATACAGACTACTGGTAGTTTTTGCCTATAATACCACTCATCTAGTTTCGAGCTTTCTTCAGTGACTTTGGCATTATGAATAAAGCCTTAATTAAGAAAAATCAAGTTTTAAAACAAAAGCACCTTCCTAAACAAAATATGCTGTGACTTGTAAATTATTTGGCCAAGATCTTAGATTTAATATACTTTACCTGCAGCAACCACTTCAATTTACATTACTGAAATATTTGTATGTTAATTAGTATTAAAAGTACATTGTTTCAGACCAGAGGTTAACTCTGAATTTTTAAACCATAAATAACTACTTACTAAGTCCATGATACCTGAAAATATGAAAGTGGTATTTCCAAAGTTTGCTTAAACTTTACTTGTAACACTAGAACCACCACTGTACATATTTTATCCTGGTAATACAAATTATACATTAGAAAAATGATACCGTTAGTTTAAATATTAAACATTAAAGTGTTCCCAATTGGTAAAACAAAATGGAAATCTTTATGAAGTTTTTAGCAGGACAGTTACTGTAAATCTACCTCTTCCTGACTTTCTTGCAGGTGGTTTACATTAAACAGTAGTTCCTGATGTATGAATTATAGCTTTGTATAACTTAAAATTTTTTCAGTTAAGGTTATAAGCACTGGCATCTTTTCATACTGGTTAATCAAGAAAAAAATGGAGTAATCCCAGCACTTGGGAGGCTGAGGAAGGAGAATCGCTGATTATTTCAAGTCCACTCTGAACTACACAGTGAGTTTAAGGCAAGGCTGAACTACACAGCAAGACCCCGTCTCAAACAAAACAAAACACAAAAAAGAAAAAGAAGAAAAAAGAAGTGGAATACAAATGTTCAGATAAATTTAGGCCAATTCAAACAAGATGGCAGGTCAATGGTGACTGTGGATTTGTCTGCCAAATATAACAATTTTACAACAAACTAAACAAACACAATCAAACATATCCAGTGTGTGCTCAGCTCTGCTTTAGAAGTCTCTAACACGTGAAGGTCAACATGCCATATTTCCATAAGTGCTTTAGCCAGGGTGCATAATATATGAACTTTATAAGTCTAAAGTTAAAACTTTAAATGCATACTGGCTTTCCTATTTATATCTTAGGTAGTTCACCAATTCAAGTGTATGAAAAGTTTAATGTAATCAGTTAATGGGAAAAGGGAAAGGCCAAATATTCATGGAAAATATGACCAGCAAAACAGAGATAATTGTGTAAATATTCAGTCTTAAAATATTCAGCTTTGAAAATCTTGAGCGAGTATTCTTAAACTCTCATGGATATCCCTTGTAGTTCTAAAATTTTATAATTCTTTTGAAACATTTTTAATTGTTAAAAGAAAACTTTAAGATTTTAAAATAAATTTTATATATGGGACATTTTAGAAAACTAACTAGCACAAAATAACGACTTTGAAATTCTGTTGCAGGGCCAGCACTCAGGAGGCTAAGGCAGGAGAATCACTGTGAGTTCAATGCCAACCTGGGATATACAGTAAGTTCAAAGTCAGCCTGAACTACACAGCAAGACAAATGTGTAAAAAAAAAATTGTTCTATCCAAGAAAGATATTTCATAATAAATAAAAAATATTTTCTTTTAACAATAAATCCTAGATCAAAATTTTCCCTGATAAAATATTTAGCTACAAAGCAGTAGGGTAATATACCATACTTTACTTTTCTTAAATTGTTGCCTGAAATTTCTTTTTCAAGTTTAGCTAATGAACAAGCCAACATTAAAAAGGGCCACAAAAGGGGATGAGAAGCAGGTAACAGAATCTAAATCACCCATTTTAGGGACAGATGGTATATTGACCAAGCAAGAAACTGCATCTCAGTTAAGGAATATGTTTATCAAAATTATGGAGCTTCTTTCTTTCTTGTTTTTAGGTTTTGTTTTTTGAGACAGGGTCTTGCTATAGTTTAGGCTGGCCTGGACTATGTAGCCCAGGTTGGCCTGGAACTTTCGGCAATCCTCCTGCCTCAACCTCCCAAGTGCTGGGATTACAGGCATGCACCACCATGCCCGGCTTTCTTATTTACATAGCCAATATTTACTGTGACTTCTATAAATCTTAAGCTATTTAAACATGATGCAACTGTCAAATAACAGTATACATTTAAATATATTTTTATTAGTACATTATCTCCATGTTCCAAATTACCATTCTTGGCAAGTTATAGCTACTAGAAAATGTGAAGTAGAAATCTACAATCCACAACTCCATTGTAAATTGAACACAAAGCTCTAGTCACAAAAGAAAAAAAAATTAAAAAAAAAAATAAAACCGCCACTAAAACTGAAGGCCAAACTGCATTTATCATACATTCATGGTGGGTATGTACGTTAAGTCTTCTAGCATACTATGCTTCTCCTACTTTTCTCAACTGAGGAAGAAATAAGGTACAGGGAAAACAGGGTTACAACAAAGCTGTAAAGTTGTGACATAACTGAAAAGATACAAAGCATCTGTGAAAACAAATGCTTATATGTTTCTTAAACATTCTCATTTACTCTCAAATATTTGTGCAGAGCTGATTTCAGAGTTTAGGAATGGACTGAAGTCAGGAAATAATGATCCCATTGTACCCTCATAAAAGGTTATCACCTTTTAAAAGAATTGTAGACTAATGATGAAAACAAGGTAGTAAAGAAATTGTGACCACAGCAAACAATACAAGAAAATAACACTGTGCATGACACACACAGTTGGGAGGCAGAAAGGTTTATCCTTCCAGAATCATTATTATTATCAAGACAGATAAGAGAACCTTTCCTGAAAGGTTAATTTGGTTAGTGAGAAATAAAAGCAATTATTAGATATTGAAAGTGAGCCAAATTACCTATAACAGAAGACAAAAGTAAATTAGCGCTTGCCATCAAACTTGTTCCATACGGTGTTTGATGGCAAGAGCTAATTAGGTGATCTGCAAAAAACAGCCAAGAAAAATGCCCTAATTTTAGACACATTAGATATTGCACGCTCAAAAAAGAAAAAGCAACATTTAGAAGACTATTTAAATTTCTTTAATTGCTGAATGCCTCTTTGGCTAGTTTTTCAAGGATCATTATTTAGTCCTACAACTGACACATTCTCTACTTGCTCATTGTTTGCGAGCCACCTAAACATTTTTTCTGATGAACAATGTTCTCTTTGATATATTACCAAAATGGACCCTATGCTGTAATCACAAAAGACAATGTTGGAAAGTATGAATATGTAAATGATTTTAAAAGATATTATTTTTTCCCTTCTGTTTTCAAATTATTTGTGACAGTTTCTAAAGACATGGTCACAGCTGCCTGAAGCATGTCTTCTTCACTCATAGAATCACCTGTAAGGAAATAAAGCACACACATTTCTTAGAAATTTCTGGAAAACTCTGTTATCAAAAGATAAACTCACAGGCAACATATTTCTATTTGAATACCAGTTTTCATTATTTGATTTTTAAAAATTCACATAAAGTAAAATTTACTCAATAGTTTTATAATTTTGATAGCTGCAGAGTTCAATAATACCACCAAGACACTGTGGGGAAAAAAAAACAACCCATGAGCCACGTTCTCTATTGTACAGTTTTTCCTTTTCTTCTAAGTCCTAGAAATAGAATCTTATAAGTATGTAGCCTTTTGAATATGAATCCTTTCACTTAGCAAAATGCATGTTTATTAACAATTTATACTTTTTAGAAAGTTTTTATTTTAAAATAATTGTCAATTCACAGGAGGTTGCAAAGATATTGTGTTCCTTTCAAACCAATTTCACCCAACTTATATGTATTTCACTCCATAGTTATATTTTATATAACTAAAGCTCAAGCCCAAATCTCAACATTAATACTGGCTCAATGCTGTGTGTGTGGTCCTACATGGTATTTTGGTAGCACACAGATTCATGTAGCCACCACCACGATCAAGATACAGAGCTGAAGGGCTTGGGAGTGGGGAGCTCCGAGGTAGGGCACCCAGGCTAGTATCTATGAAAGCTGAGGTATAGGCCCCAGCACTGCAAAAACAAACAAAAAGACACACATTCAACTTATAATATCACAAAGATCTCCCTCCAACTCTTGCATTATAGTCACACCATTCTTTTCCACTCACTTTTCTAACTGCTGGCAACTAGTTCTCATTCTCTATCACTACATGTTTGTCATTTCACAATGTTACAGTTTGAGACCTTTTCCAACTAGAGCATGATGGCCCTGCAATGCATGCAAGATGCTGTATATATCAACATTCTGGGCCTCTTTTTTCTGAACCCTGAAAGTCATATTCCACATTATGGATGTACTATATAGTTTGTTTAACCATTCACTTACAATATGACATCTTGATTGTTCCCAGTTTTTGATTATGATGAAGTTGCTATGAGCATTTTTACTTCTTTAGGATAAACACCTAGAAATGTAAATGCTGACTCATATGGTATATATTCAGTTTTTAAAGAATCAGCCAAATTTTTTCCCCTAAAATGATTATACTAGTTCAAATGAAATGTAGTCAGCACACCTGTGGTCCCAGCAACTTTGCAGGCTGAGCTAGGAAAAGCAGCCTAGGTAACGTTAAGAAGGGCTCATCTCACAGATAAAAAGTAATGTAGAAAGTTTACCTCTCTCATTTACAACAGAATTGTCTTCAATAATTCCTATGCATACACTGAAAACCAAATAATTATAATTCTTGTTTCAACCATCAAACGTAATTTGAAAAATTCAAAAGGAGAAAGTCTATTGTGTTTACCCATATTTTATTCTATTGTTCTTTCTTCCTTCTGGATTATCAAAATTATTTCTTTTTTGTTTAGAGAGCTTCTTTTAGCCATCCTTCAGGATAGATCTGCTGGAGACAAATTCTCCTCAATTTCTCTTCATTCCTAAAGGATACGTAATTTTACATGTAGACTTTTTCTTTCAGCACTTGAAAAATATTGCTCATTTCTTCCTATCCTCCATGACTTCTCATAAGGAATCTGCTATCATTCAAATTGCTGTAGGGAAGGTTATTTATTGCTGATTTTAAGATTGACGAGCCTGGGTGTGGATTTCTTTGTTTTTTTTCCCATTTGAAATTCACTCAGCTTCTTCAATTCATATGTTTCTATCTTTGGTCAAATTTTCAATGATTGTATGTCTTCAGAACTTTTTCAGCCAATCTTATCTCAGAGGTTCCCATGACACAAAAATTAGAATTTTTGTTATAATGCCACAGGTTCTAAGGCTGTATTTATTTCTTCCAGTCTGTTTTCTTTCTATTGCTTATAATGGTTGATTTCTACTGTTCCTTCTTCAAGTTCATTGACTTTTTTGTTTATCCTTTCTATTTTGCTACTGGGGGAAAAAAGAAAATCTAGGCCACTCTGCCATGTCACTCCTCTGGTCTAAGTTCCTTGACCAATCTATCTTTCCCTTTGAGATGATTATGCTTATTTTAAAATAGGGTTTTTGGCTGCACCTCAGGGAGGAACAGAAAAAAGTACTAGTTTATTCCTTTTAGTATTCTACTGTTTTGATATAGTACCATAGTTTGTATATCTATTCACCAAATGATGGGCAACATATAGGCAGTTTCTAGTTTCAGGCACAGGTGCTACAAGCACTTATGTTTTTGTTTTTGTTTTTGTATAAACCTAAGTTTTCTATTTCTCTTGGTTATATACCCAGAGTAGGACATACACTTAAGCAAGCTCCCGCCATGCTTAAGTGTATATTGTACATGCAAGTTTTTTTTTTTTTTTTTTTTTTTGGTACCAGGAATTGAACTCACAACCTTGCACTTGCCAGGCAGATGCTATGCTACTGAGCTATATCCCCAGCCCTATACAGATAAGTTTATAAAAGAAGGCTGAACTATTTTCCAAAGTCGCTGTACCACTTTACATTTCCATTATAATGTCTGAGAGTTCCAGCTCCTCTGATCTTTGCCAGTGCGTGGTAGTGTTTATTTTTTCATGAAGCCATTCTTACAGAAGTGTAGTGGTAACCCACTATGGTTTTAATGTATAGTTCCTTAATGACTAGTGATGTTGAGCATCTTTTCATCTCCTTATTTGTCATCCCTTGTGACAGTTAACTGACTGTGTCAACTTGAGTAAGAAATGCCCAACTAACTGGATCAGCATAGTTCTAGGTGTAGCTGATGGGATTTACTGAAGCCACTCTACGGTGGCTTGTTGCCTGGGTGGTTTGACGGAAAACAAAGAAGCAAGCTCAGTTCTGTGTCTTCGGCGGAGCTCCAGTTTTCACCTTGCCCTTGGATGTTGTCTCCTGGCTTCCAGCACAGACTCCTCAGCCTCGAGCCCCCAGCCTGTGGCCTCCTGAAACAGACTCCCACGGGACATAACACTGAGCTCCAGGCTTGGTCTGGATCCTTTGGATCTCCAGAGCACAGGCAGACCTTTTGCACTGTTAAAGCCTTTCCGTTTTGCTACTGAGTCTATTCACTAAGTTTTAAACTTCCATTACTCCCTTACTGATTCTGTGGGTGGCCACTGTAAGTCAACCTTGTAAATTCTTATATATTTGTATACCTTACATTAAATCTGTTTCTCGAGAAAGCACTAACTGATACGTTCCTATATCTGTTCTTTTCTCCTTTGGAAACAGGGTCTCATTACGTAGTCCAGACCAGCCTTGAACTTGCTACATACTCTAGGCCAGCCTAGAACTTAGTATTCTTCTGTCTCAGCCTCCCAGGTACTTGGACTACAAACGTGCACCACCATGACTGGCTCATCCTTCTCTTAGTTGGTGAACTCATTTTTCAAATCTTTCATTCACTTACTAGACAGTTTTGAGAGTTCCTTATAGAGTCTACTTATAAATCCTATGTCAGACATAATTTGTCTTTCATTAGAATTCTACTGCCGGTACTCAGCCAGATTTTAAGATTTATTAAATCAAGGTTTGGTGAGCAACTCTACATTTCTCTTTATTTTGATTATACTCAAGTAGTTTTAGTTTTCCAGGTGGTAAAATGTATTTATTGTTTATCTATTAATATTATCTCAAGAATTGTTGGAGAATGTGTTATTCTGAAGTTGCAAACACTATATTTATAATTTTATAACTAAATATTCATTCTGTGCTCCTGCTTGCCTGCTCCTCAGTCCAAGGAAATTTAATAGTTTATAAACTCATTCAAAAGTTTTAATATGATTAAAGAGGAAAGAAAAATGTAAAGTATCACATGGAGCCTGTATGTCCATGCAAGAAACATGACATGATCACAGAGCTGTACCTAGATCATTCCCAAGTGTTCCTGAACTTGTAGTTGGCCTTTCAAGTGGCTGTGAAGCCTGTCCTGATGGATCTGCCTGCTGTTGCCTGAAACATTCAAAAGTAATGTACATTAGAGAAACAAAACTTAAGGATAAACACACCACAGGAAAATCTATTCTCATAGAAAATAAACTGTATCACAAACAAAAAAATCACTGGCACAAACAGCATAAAAGGGTATGATTAGCCTAATAATTAAAAATAAAAGAATGGCTCTTACTCTGTAGTCTAGGCTGGCCTTGAACTCAAAGCAATCCTCCTGCCTCAGTCTCCCAAGTGCTGGGATTACAGATCTGGGTCACTACTACCTGCTTTATAAAATATTAATAGTACAGAAGTGCTAAACAGTCATTATGTACAAATGGAGGAATGAAGCTAGGTGTAATGGCATGTGCTTGTAGTCCCACATACCTGGAGGCTATTGGAGGAGCACTGCTTAAGTAAAGGAATTGGAGACCAGCCTGGGCCACCTAGCAAGATCTCCTCTCAACAAATAAACAACCATGCAGGACTATATTTTTGTACTTAGAAATTATACACTGTGAGCTGGATGTGGTAGTGCACAACTCTAACTGCGACTACTTAGGAGACTGAGGCAGGCTCTAGGCAACTCTGGACCATTTAGTGAGACTCTGCCTTACAATAAAACTTTAAAAAAAAGGGTGATAAGGGAGGCAGCTCAGTACTAGAGCATTTGCCAAGCATGTGAGAGACCCTGAGTTCAATCATTAGTACCTGGGGAAAATGCAAGGTAAAGCAAAGCAGATCAGAAAGAAGCAGAAAGGACAGGTAAGGAAAGATACATATACAATGAAGTACTGTAATACAGTAAGAAATAATTCAAGTTATTACCAAACAATTCAGAAATGTCTCCAACTAATGGAGAATGTTGGTGAAGGGTACCAAAGGGTATAAGGAGCTCTATGTACTACTTCTGTTTTTATGTAATGTGAAACATGTATTATTTCATATAATATGTAAACACAGAATACTAAAAAAACCTTATGCACAGCTGATGACCTGAGAAGGCAATCTTAACCAATGTATATAAGGATTTAAAAGCAACTCAACCTTTTCAACTACCAGCAACATTATTAATACCATAGTACTTTTTCCCCCTGGAGTCATTCTCAATCTTGAATTTTAAAAGTAAGCAAGTGGCAAAAACGTTCACCAGTGGGAATGACAATGTCCCTCACTGGCTTAAGCCAGAATGTTGACATGGCATAAGCGTAAGACATGAAGTATGAACAGTCAAGGGCGCACACACGGACAATAAAAGAGGATGCTCTTTCTAGTGAACCCTGACTCCGGAATATGGCAGGAGGAAGGAAGATACACTGAGTATTGGCAGCTGCTGGCATGCAAGAATACCTGCCAGAATATAAGACTGAGATGATAACTTCAGAGGGGTTACATTTAGTCTACTTTTCACCTTTGTATTCTTGTTATTTGGTGGAAAATAACTATACATATTCATGGAGTTGTTCTACTTTTAATTTATGAAAATTGAAAAGCAAATCTTTTTAAAAAATTTTTTCTTTGGTTTGAGACAGGTCTTGGTATGTAGTTCATGCTGGCCTTCCACTCACTATATAGCCCATGCTGGTTCTGAACACAAAGCCATCTTTCTGCCTTCGCCTCCCAAGTGCTAGGATTATAGGTGTGTGCTTCTATGCTCTGCTTACAAAATAGTTTTATGCCTATTGCTTAATTTGATGCTCATAACACATGCGTTAAGGAAGGTTTTACAGTGACATGGATGATGTAGTAGTTTTGCTTGAGATTTTATGACAGAAAAAACAGATCTAGAGATTACTGCTGCAGAAAGTCCTACCTGTGAAAATAGTATGTAATAACTTCTTCATTGAGTAAGAATTTATAATAGGTAGATTTTTAACAGTACTTTTTACAAAGAAAGAAATCCTACAATGTGCTTTATGTATGAATACTGTTGTTGCTACATTGACTATGAAGCTTTAAACATTCAATGCGAGAAGGGAAAAAAAATCTATAAAACTGTATGAATGACAAATTAACATCATGACCAGTTTCTGGAGGTAAGAGCAGGAGTCAGCTTGTCAATCTCAGAGCCAAGGGCTCAAGGACAGAAACTAGAGAGAAATTTAGGTAACTAGTCAAGAATTTTAGTGAAAGGCAAGTAAGAGCTTCTCAGCTGTTCTATAAATGAGCTCTAAAAAGTTTTAAATGTGAGCCAATGTTAAAAATAAATACCAATAAGTTAGCTCTTAACTCTCCTCAGTAACATGTGACTACATAAAATATTCACTAGTTCTGTGTTCTCATCAGTATTTTCAAGGTCAAACCAGGAGGCAGAGGCTGAAGCAATCTTCAATCCACAATCAACTGCCATCCAACAAGGAAAGGGACATACCACTACGCAAACTTTTTTTTTTTATTTTAAAGAGATACACAAACATTTTAAAAGGGTGTAAGGCTGACTGAAATATGTTTATTAAAATACACTAGTTAATTGTTTTCCAAGTGTGCTTGTTGTAACTTATAACTAATGAAATTATGTTTACTACCATTGAAAGCAAAAGTACACTGGAAATTTCATTTTTTTAAAACTAAAAACTAAAAAATATTTTTAAATACAAATTTTATACTTTACATCTTCAGGGGTTTTCCTTTTCTTAGATGTATTTGTGAATTTTGTAGTTTCTCTACAAAGTATGTCTCCTTGTGCCATTTTATTCTGGCCAAAAAAATGTTTCAAGCCTGATAAAAATATCATTTGGGAACTATTTTGGAAAAGAATTTAGAAATGTGCATTTAGCCCTTAAGAATGATTATATTCACTGCTAGGCACAGTGGCACACACCTCTAAGTCCTAGCCCTCAGGAGGCTGAGATAGGAGGAATGCTGAGGTTGAGGCCAGGCTGGGGTTCAGGGTGAGTTCAAGGCTAGCCTAAACTACACAGCAAGCAAGACACTGTCTCAAAAAGCTAAAAAATGAAAAATAAAAACAATGATTATATCCTGTAACTTGATATTAGACCTCTTCAGAATAGTTAAAAGAAATGATGAGAGGCCAGGGATTTAGCTCAGTGGCCTAACTGCCTGCCTGGCAAGTGTGAGGTTTTGAGTTCAATCCCTGGTACCAAAAAAAAAAAAAAAAGAAATAATGAGAGACTTAGAGCATGGAGTCACAATGAGGGCCGTTCACTATAGATCACAACCACAAAAATCAAAAGGTTTATATATGTCATGCTAATCCATGGACTTTACAAAGTCTAATGCAGCCTATTATAAAGAGTATTTACCATCAAGGAAAAATAAATATAACTAACTAATCTATACTAATTCTGTGCCTGTGTAGTAACAAGGAGAGAATATGCCCAAATACTAGTACCAGTTAGTGAAGGACATTAGATAGAAGCGTTTGTCTTTTTTTTAAACTATAGAATTCATTAAAATACATTTTCTAGAATATTAGTTTATCTACTTTAGTTTTTAAGTTATTTTTAGCACTAGCTACACACCTGATACAGAACCATTAATGAATTGTTACTATTATTGTATGGCAAAAGTATTTGTCGATGTTTAATATACACGCATTTTGGAGATACTAGAATAGTTACGAATTAAATAAAATGATAATCTTGATTGTTACAAATAATCTAAGCTTGGACATGGGCAAACTGAAAGAATTCGAGTTGCAAACATAAAAAGTGACACTGGCCATATGCTGATACATATTTAATCTGAGTAACAGATAAAAAGGGGCGCACCATGCTAGTTTCTCTAAATTTGTACACTAATTTATACTGATTAAAAATTAAAAGTTAATTTTAAAATTTAAAAAGTGAAAAGCACTAATAAGTACTATGTTAACTATCATTAAATTCATTAATCTGTCATTGAATAAAGACTGAAAATATCTCATATCAAGAGGATGTCAATATAGTGAGACCCTATCCACAAATAAAAAACAAAAAACAAAACACACATGCCCAGAAAAGTTATGTGTCATCTGATGTGAACTTCCCTTTGTATACCTGAGTTGTGATTTAAAAAACACAGAAAAAAAACGTACATTGTATGTTCATTATACCACCAGATATAAAATGATCCAGTATTTTAGATATCACTAAAACACTGGCAATTATAATCATGTGATAACATCCAATTTGAGATGCTGAAATGTAAAAATAGATGTATCTTTAAATTGATGAAATACAGCAAATTATAGGGCGGATTCAGCCACTGGTCTTTCATTTTTGACTTACCATCAGAAGATTTAAGTATCGATTACGGATCTTGTAATTTTTTAAAAAGTGTTTTATTGTTCTTTAAAAAAGAAAGGGGAAGAAGACTTGTGATAATAGTTACAGGAAAGGCAGATTCTTTGAGACGCTGGATATCTCCTCTGCAAGCACTTACACAGTTGGGCACAACATATAGCTTTAGGAGCTGCTGATTCAGATTTATGGTTTGCTTCCATGCCCAAAGCTGACAGGTCTGCAGGCCCTGCCTAAAGTGGCAATGAGCAGGACTGTGAACCACCACCTCTAATTGGGAGCGTGTCCGCCAAACAGAAAGGCTGTTTTTCATATTAACTAACAGAAGAACATTATAGGGTTAGTCAGCCAATAAACTTATGCAAGGGACCAATAGGCATTATTCCTCCCTTGCCCTAATTCCATTTTCCTTCTGATAAACAAAATTTTATAGTTTCCTTCATCCTATTTCATGTAAATTTATTCATTATTGAGGCACAGTTTTTCCCTAAAACTACAGTATATTCATTTCATACTGTACATGTACATATAGCATTTTCATTGCTGTAAAAAACTTTAAAAATATATTCAAATGTTCAGAGTTCAGATAGTAACCAATCATTTATAAATGGGAAAAATAGCAAGGCAAATAGTAGATATGCAACTTTAATTTGTACCAACTACTTTACTTTTCAAAGTAGGCTTCTCTTCTCCTTCGCAGCTCTTCAAATGTAAGATTTGTACCTGATGTCTGTGCAACATCTTGAGATGTATTTCTGGAACTACCTGAAAGTGATACAACAAAACCCAACTATTTTATTTACCAACTTGAGCAATGATACAGTCTTACTTGAGCAAGCTTTCAAAATGTTTTCCTCTTTAAAATATTCTGCTATTATTCTGTAAATATTAAGTCTCGGGGCGGGGGGGGGATCTAAGACAGACAGTAATTTGAAATCTAATGCATGTTTACTACAACCAAAGCTGATACCCATCTGTGATGTAGCAGCTGGCAGAATTTAAGTCCAACAACCAACCTGGTAAGAGCACTCTAACACCACAGCTATGTGCTCTCTTTAACACTAAAAAGTAAACCAGTACTTTCAGAGCCGAGGTATTCCTTGAAGCACCTTAAGGTGAATGATGATAAAAACAAACCCATTTTCTATATTCCTTTATCCTTAGTACCTGGATACTCTGACAACTGAAATGTTTCCCTATTCTTACTGGTAATTTTACTAACTAGCAATTCTACATAAACTGTGAATCAACATGGTAAGAAAATTGAATTATATAAAAATACCTAAGATTAAAAAAGCTGGTTTCTATCCATTTCTGGGCAAATCTAACAGAGCCCTACTAATCAAAAGTGGGACTGCACATCATATGGAGTACTCAAGTGTACCTGGAGTCAAAGGGTGTTCAGAATAAAAATAATTTTCATATTAATGGAATATAAAGTGTATTTAAACATTTAATAAATTCATGTATGTAAGCTTACTACTAGTTTAGTAGAAGCAAATTCATATGAATAAAAACTACACAAACAAACCATTTTACACTTTTAAGTAAGCCACTCTGAGTTATGTGTCAACATTTTTCTTTGCCTACAATCTTCAGGGAATATATTGTCGCTCTCCTCTATTGATGGCCTTATAGTGAGTAACAGGTGGGGCCACCCAGAGAAGGCTTAAGCCTTGAGTTTTGTAGGAGACAATTTGAGTGACTTCCCTTGAATGCAGAACAACTGCTGTGACTTAGATTATATTGAGACTTATTTCCCTATACTGATATATACAGATATATACAGATATATACAGATATATACAGTATATTAGTATATATATATATACTAGTATATACTAATATATACTAGTATATACTGTATATATACTATACAGTATATTAGTATATATACTGTATATATATAATATACAGTATATACAGTATACTATACAGTATATTAGTATAGTATAGTATATATTATTAGTATACTGTATAGTATATATACTAGTATATATATATACTAATATACTGTATATATATCTAATATACTGTATATAGTATATAGTATATCTATATACTAATATACTGTATATATCTGTATATACTGTATATATCTGTATCTGTCTATCTGTATCTGTATCTGTAGGTGGTAGACTGGAATTAACTTGCTGAGATTCCAATAACGTCTCAATGAGATTACAAATATAATCTTTTGCATTGTGAGAAAGAGAAAGATATATACAGATATATACAGATATACTGATATATACAGAACTCACTATGATATTTCCTTCAGTCTTCAATTGGCTATAAGAATTGCAAATAAGGCTGGCCAGGTACTAAAGCCATCAAACAGTCTTCTGTTTCCTTGCATATTGCTCTCTGTAGGATATGAGCACAGCAGGATGGTAGAGCCAGTCAGCTCTAGGAATGTCAACCGGGCGTGAGCCTCAAGATAAAGAGGCTATGAGTCCCCAGGGCACAAATGTTTACATATCACAAACTAAAGTCAAAAACAACTCAGTTTCTTCATTAATTGAATTGCGCAAATTGATCCTTCTGCATGTCATTCTCCCTGCCTGGCTAACCAGCTCAAGTTACTCATGTAGTTCCTGCCATCCTCACTCATCCTTGAGCCACCCCCTTCTTCACAAGATAATAAATCCTGGGAGAGGCCTTGGATCAGGGCCTTTGTTCATACATCCTCACGAGGATTGGACTTAGGACCCCTGGCTGCCCTTAACTTTGAAAATGTCTTGGTGTCTTTACTCTCCTGTAGGTTACACTGGAGGTGGTAGACTGGAATTAACTTGCTGAGATTCCAATAAGGTGTCAATGAGATTACAAATATAATCTTTTGCATTGTGAGAAAGACAGAGAAAGACATTCCAATACTTGGAGTACCACATTCAGTATTCAGGATTACAATAGAGTTTCACAGCCAAAGTGTGATGAGTTTTTGTCACATCAATTTATATTCTGTCTAGACCCTTCTGTCATGTCCAATGGCATACATTTATGAAACAACTGGTTTAGGTAAGGATCATTTGAGTTCCACAGAGACCAACCTCAACCTGTAGTGTTAGCAGAATATTGTAACCACTAAAATAAGGAGAAATAAACATAGTTATATTAGCTCAGTATAACTAATTTAGTTCTAATACAGGTTGTAACAGTTATGTGTGTTACAAGACTGACTGTACATAGCTACTGTTTCTGCAGTAATTTTCAGTTTCTATTAATACTCTATTAATACAGAAATGAAGAGTAATTTGAATCAACTCATCGAAAATGAATAAAGTACCCATCCCAATGTTTGTACCTTGCATACTGAGCTGAATAGCCCTGCGAAGATCTGCTTCTTCATCTTCCATGTCAATTTCCTGACGACTTAGTGCCAGTGCCCTCTGCAAATCCTCCTCATCTTCATCTAACATTCCAGACCCATCGTTTCCTTCTAAGACTTGTTCCAGGTCTGTTTTAAGGACTCTAAAGAATAGAAACAATCACATTAACTATAGCACAGTCTTCAATTTTAGACACAGCATAAAGGCATTTGCACACTGAAGGGTTTTTCTGAGACAGGGTCTTGCTATGTAGTTCAGGTTGGCCTTGAACTCACTACGTAGCACAGGCTGGCCTCAAACTAGCAGTGATCCTCCTACCTCAGTCTCCTGAGTGTGAAGATTACAGGCATGCCCCACCACAACCAGCTTGTATGCTAAAGATTTTAAGTAAATTTAAAAACATGCTTTTGGCAGACAAGGTTAGTAATATAAGGATTATTTACGAGCCAGGCATGGTACATACATCCATAATCCCAGCACTGTAGGCTGAAGCAAGTGGACTGCTGCAAATTCGAGGTCAGCTTGGACTATACAGTGAGTTCAAGACCAGCCTGAACTACATAGCGAGGCCCTGTTTCAAAAAACAAACAAAAAAGAAAAGAAAAGAAAAAAAAGAAGAAGAAGAAGAAGAAGAAGAAGAAGAAGAAGAAGAAGAAGAAGAAGAAGAAGAAAGGATCATGTTATATAAATCTAGGTTAATATATTTCCTCCTGACTCAGCCTCCCAAAGGCTGGGATTACAGAAGTGCACCACCACATCCAGTTTACAGAGAAGTAATTCAACATAGTTCAAAAAAACATTAAGCCTAGCTGGGTGTAGAGGTGGTGTAGACTCAGCTCCTTGACAGGCTAAGGCAGGAGGATAGCAAGTTTAAGACCACCTAGAATAATGTAAGAGAGATCTTGGGTCTCAAAATAGAAAACAAAAAGGGCTGGGATATAGCTTGGTGGTACAGTGCCCAGGATTTGATCCCCAGTACTAAAAAAGAGGGGAAAAAATAAAAAGACAGAAGAAAAATAAAGAAACTAGAAGTACAGCTCAGTAGGAGAGCACATATTCAAGGTCCTGCAGCACCACAAAAAATCAAATTAAACAAATAAAAGATAAGGTTTAAAGAAAGGCAATAATAGTAAAAGGACTACATGTTCAATGTAAGCATAAAAATGTAATTCTTGCAATGAAATATTATCATATACTCCACATTTCAGGTTGTATTTTTACCTCTGCTCTTTCAGTTGTGCTAATTCTTCTCCAATGAGTTTTGGTCGATGCATCTGTTGGACCCTGATCATCTGGAGAAGCTGGTCAGCTTCACAATCTGGCAGATCACCCTTAACGACAAATATAGAATAACCTAAAAAAGGCAAACATAAACTAAAGCAACGAGTAAAGAGATTCAAAGCTGATTTAAAATGATAGCATACAGACAAAACTGATTAAAAGTGGTAGCAAAAATATTCTAGCTTCTTTATCCACATAATGTACTGAACCAGAGCACAAGAAGAGTGATCATTACTGAAACAGAAAATGTGAATGAGAGAGCATGAGAAGCAGCCTAGCACAGTAGCAAAAAAATGTTAACCGAAGATTCAAAAGAACTTAGTTCACATGACGATTCTTTTGTTTGTTTCTGTGAGACATGGTTTCACTATGTGATTCAGGCTGGCCTTGAACTTGTGGCAATCCTCCCTCAGTCCTCTAATTGCCAGGATTACAGGCCATGTACCACCATGCCCAGCCCCAAATGATGATTCTTACACACACTAGTATGAGAACCTAAAATCAATTCTGAAAGTCTCAGAGCCTTGCTCTCCCCACCTGTAAGCCTGGAATAGTTGTCTCACTAAGCTGCCATGAGAAACAGAGGAAATAATTTTAGTAAGGACCTACTAATACAAGCTTGATGAGACAGGATTAGCTGAATAGTGACAGGCAGATGAGGGAGTAAAAGCAGAGGATTTGGAATGAGACTGCTAGGGTTTACTCTCAGGTCTTCTGCTTCCCAGCTGCATGGTGTCTATCAATTGTTTTACAAATCTGTCTTGGTTTATTTAATTGTTGGGCAGATAATGGAACCTTCTTCATAGGCTTGATGTGAGCAGAGTCAGCTGCTGTGTGTCATGTGGGTAAAATGAATCACCTATAGAAACAGCTGCAAACAGACTCTATTCTCACTGAAAACATGAGCTGGGAAGCCAATATCCAAAATCTAGACAGGGTATCCAACATGTGGGCTCATGTTTTGAAAGAATTTCGTTAGTCCAGTGTATTTTTGTTAATATGAACTAAGAAAGCCAGAGTATTTCTAGCTGGGTTTTGTATCTAAAGTTTTTCTAACACAAATTTTTTTCTAAACTTTGGTGACTATTATTGGATATCTTTTGTTATTAAAGATAACCAAACAGATCAAAAGGACCATTCATGGAAAAACTCAAAAGAACACATTTAATTTTTTTAAAAGGACAAAGTATACTCAGGAATTCAGATGATTTAACATGTTTTCTCCCTGTAAGATTGTTTCTAGATCCCCAAATGAGTATGTCAGCTCACCACAGTATTCTATGGAGCCCATCAAAGAACGGACACTCTGCCTGGCTCAGGTAACACACTAGAGGTCTTAGGTTTTCATCAACACTTCTTTATTAAAGAATGCTGAGAAGTCACTGATTGGTAAAGCCTGAGAGTGTGACATAATGTTCAATACATGTTTTACCAAAAGTAATCTGAAGGCTGGAGATTTAGCTCAGCGGCATAAGCGCCTGCCTGGCAAGTGCAAGGTGGTGAGTTTGATCGCCAGTACCAAAAAAAAAAAGTAATCTGGCTGCTTTATAAATACACAGCAGTGGTGGCAAACCTATGGCTCCTGTGCCACTGCTGGCTGTTTGTTATCACTGACAGCCCTGAAAAATTCAGTATCACTCGTATACAGGAACCACAGTGCAACATGAGTGATCCTTACTGAAATGGAAAATCCGAGAGACAGTATGTATTCACAGGCAAACAAAACAAGTCTTTCTGGACTTCCAAGTGAAGATGTTAAAGTTAGGAATTAGAACAAAGCACTTTGGCACACACCAGTAATCCCAGCTCTTGGGAGGCTGAGGAAGGAGGATTGTCATGAGTTCGAGGACATCCTATGCATTGTAGTGAGTTCAAGGTCAGCCTGAATTACGTAGTGAGACCCTCTCAAAAAACCAAAATAAATAGGAATTTGGAATCAGGATAAAGGTCTAAGCAAAACAAAGTTTGGGAATTATCAATATATAGATTTAATCAAGGTAACATTCAAACTGGTGGGATGGTACATAATTAAGAAGCTGTCCAAGAACTAACCTCTGGGTCACTTCAATAAAGACTGAAAAAAATAAATTAATATGCACAAAAGGAATCTGAAAGAAGCAGCCAATAAAATATGAGAAAAACTATAGCATGGTAGCCCAGAAGCCAAGAGCAAGTGGTGTTTCAAGAAAGGAATATAGTTAGGAACTGATGTTTTAGGTATAAAGAAACAAAAGTATAAAAAAAACCAAAGAAGTAAAAACACTGTAATCATACATGCAAATTGGAAATAATGACATGATGGCCAATCCAGTAACAATAAGCATGCTAGTGTTGATGCTGCGATCTCTAAACACTGTTATTAAAAGGAACCAAGTATCCTTAGGGAAATGAGCAAACAAAGCCAGGACAGGAAATAACACAAATAAGCCTGCACCATCTCCTTACAAGCCTTCAGAAGGCTTGGTGGCATGTCAGATACTTGGGGTTAAATCCAAAATATTCCCACTGCCCATGATGGCACAATTTGAGTACTAATATGAACAACCACAATGGGCTGAAACACATAGAAGTATGCTTTAACTGACTTTTAAACAATAATGTTTTAAACAAAAGAAAAATATTACTTGATCTCTTTTATAGGACTTGTAAAACTAATTTTAAAAACTGATAAAGGGAACTGGGGCTGTAACTCAGGGGTAGAGAGCATGCTTAGCATGTTTGAGGCCCTGGGTTCAAACTTCAGAACACACATACACAGAAATAAAAGGAAAGAAACGTTTATCCTGCTTTTTCTACGTAAGTCATTACTTTAGGGTAACCAAGTAACTAACGAGACAGTTTATTTGTACAAAAGTGTTCTGGCTAATGAATGAATAACAAGATTCTAATATCATTATTTTGTAAGCTCTAATGAAATAAAGAGATCTAGGGATTGATCATTATAAACTAAGGTCAAAGCCAGGTGTTGTGCTGCATCTCTGTAATCCTAGCACTTAGGAGGCTGAGGCAGGAGGATCACTGTGAGTTTGAGATCAGCCTAAACTACATAGGCTAGGAAACAGTCCAGTGCTCCCTGGATTCAATCTCAAGAACTGGGCATGGGGCAGGGCACTGCGCACTAGCAGTGTCTCTCAGACGGAAATTTAAAATGGGAAGGCAGTTAGAATTCTAAGGGGTTGTGAGCCTTTTCTTTTTAATCATTGAAGGTCAAGATTTTATTTCTCCACTGACAGGAATTTAAAAAAAAAAAAAGAGAGAGAAATGTATCACCCAGAAGAATGGAAAGATTGAAGCAGGAATATCTTAAGTAGGTGGGAGGAGCTGGAATCCAACCCACACAGAGGAACTGGTCTTGGTTAGATACAGGGGAGGGTCTACCTACTTTAATAGGCTCAAAGTGCAAGTATGGATACAAGCAAGTTGAAAGATTTGCACAGGTAGAAAGAAGTTTTCTCTTTTGCTTCTGTTACAACACAATATAAAGGAAGGCCATAAGCAAGGTGTGAAAAGGGGAGAAGGAAGAGGCCAAAGGTATGGAGAGCTATAAATTTCACTTGGAATTTATACTAACAAATTTAAAGTAAAACTAATCAACATATTTTATGTCATTTTAAAGCTATGTTTTGCTGCTCTGGTACAGGAATGACCAAGGCCAATCTCTGACTTTAAACTAGGGTAGAAATCTTTGTCACTAAAGCATGATGGAGGAGGGCTGGGGGCTGGGATGTAGCTCAGTGGTAGAGTACCTGTCTAGTATTTGGGAGGCTCTGGGTGACAGAGAGAGAGAGAGAGAGAGAACATATGATGGAGAGGGAAGAAAAGGAAAGAAGTTGAAGAATACCTCAGAGTGATAATAATGATGGATTATAGGAAATAAGTACACAGTAAA
>PVJX010001774.1:0-104687 GCA_004027295.1 Dolichotis patagonum | reverse complement strand
CGCAGGTGGTAGGATTACAAGCATGTGCCACCACACCCAGTGAACAAAACATTTAAATTGGGATTTGAAGGTGGTTGTAGTTATTGGTACAATAACAGCAAAAGCAAAGAAAATGACCTTTGAAAGTAAGAAAGTATTGGATTATTGATACAGAAATCATTAAAAGTGACATAAGGAACTGAAGGAGAGAGAGAACATGATCAAAGTCCTAAAAGCTCTAAAGAAAAGGGAGAAAGCACATAGATGACTGCAAAATGGTAAGGGCATGTATTTCAAGGGAGCTGGAGATCACAGGGAAGAAGTGTCCTAGAAGGTACCATGAGGAACAAGAGTAGAACTCTCCTCTCTACCCTGTGAATGTGGGATGTGGAAGAAACGGCTAGTACTTAGACAGGATGCGGATGTCCAGGTGTCAGGTAGAACTCACACTGAACACCATCATTCAAATCACAGTCCTAAGTTCACCATCCGAAATGTAATGATGATTCCTCTGCACTGCCAGGATAACATCACTATCACACTCATATCTAATGACCCAGTATTTTGTTGTTTGAGATGATGTCTTGCTATATCACAGACTGATCTCAAACTTGTGATTCTCCTGCTTCCACCACCCAGAGTACTGAGATTATAGCATGTGCCATCATACTTGGTTTAAAGACCCAGTTTTATTTAGCTACTTGGAAAGATAACATTACAAAATTTTCAGTCTTTATTTACCTTCCTGTTGTAATTGAGCCAAGAAAAGTGCAAGGTATGTATCTGATATTAATTCTGGACCCGTCAAGAGAGAATTCAAGTTAAACCACTGGAAAAACAAAATGTCAATATTTAAATTAGTGTACATTATATGTAACATAAAATTTCACATGTCAAGAATAGATATAGTCCATCAAAACTTAGTAAAATGATCTAAAACAATTAGGAACATGGCAACAGATTTTCTTCCTTCCTTTCTTTCTTTTTTTGAGACAGGGTCTCATTATGCAGACCAGGCTGGCTTCAAACTGCAATTATCCTTCCTCAACCTTCTGGTTCTCAAACTGAGCTTTTAAAAAAGTAACTGAGTAATGTAATTTTTTAAAAAATGAACTAGAATATTGCAGATTTATCATTACTAAACGCTGTTTTAAAAACAAAAGTTTCCTTTAAGACATAAACTTCAACCTAGGGCCTTATACTGAGCTACAGTCCCAGATCTTTTTTTAAGACAAGGTCTTGCTAATTTAAATCACCTGAGCTGGGTTCAAACTTGCAATCCTCCTGCCTCCACCTCCCAGACTGCTGGGATGACAGGTATGAGCCACCATACCCTACTCTTTCAAGTGGATGTTTTGATATGTCATTAAATCTTTTTTTAAAGCACCAATCCATTACTAGTCATACTGATATATGGAAAAATAACAACTACATAGTTTTCCCACTACTGATAATTTTCGTCAACAGACTTCAATTGTGAGATGTCAGACAGTCCAAAGTTTATAGTAACTGCCTCATTTTAACAAAATCACTAAGTCACCATTGTATTTAATAGCACTGTCACAACCTAGAAAGAGTCCTAACAACCCACAAGATACGAAAAGTTTCAAAAGTTATTGTCAATATCATGAAAAACTATTTTCCTGGATTTTGACACTGCTGATACTTTTTTTACAGTAATCTGTTTCATTACCCAGGGACCACAAATAGAAAAATCTAGTAAAAAATGTAACTTTAGGCTGGGGATTTAGCTTAGTGGCATAAGGGCCTGCCTTGCAAGCACATAGTCGTGAGTTTGATCCCCGGTACCAGACAACAACAACAACAAAATGTAACTTTAAGAAAAAAAATCAAAGACAATAAACCAAAAGTTGACATCTGCTGTATCTGTCAAAGATAAAATTAGTTAAAACATAAAAATTCAATTCTGAAGAGCTAAAATATCAAAGTCTCAAAATAGTAACATGTAAGTTCCCCCACAAATCAACACAAAGAAACCCGTGGAATCTGTTTTCAGATCTTAAAACTCGTTATTACCTTATATAAAAAAAAAAAAACAACAGTGAATCATAACATCCTGAAAGTAAAACCAGAGGTTAAACACTCAGCAGTGTCCTGCCCTGCTTTTTCCTTAGCTGAATCCCTCTTAAGTTGGTTTCTAGTCTAAGCCTTTATGCTACACACTATACCTCCTTAACTTGCTCTGAAACTCAGAAAGGACCTTAAGGTTTTGATTTTGGGGTTTGTTTTTGCAGCAGGGGCTGAACCCAGGGCTTTGTACTTTTGCACCTATATGTGCTCTACCACTGATCTACAGCCCCAGCAATAATCATTTAAAATGAGGCTTCATTTCAGGTACTTAAAAGGTAACAACAAAGATTTTGTTTACAATTATCTTCTATTAATTTAATGCAATGTACTTTCTTGACTTTATGCTCTCTTTTTATTTACTTATTTCGTTTTTTAAATAGTTTTTATCAAGGTATAATTGACATGCTATAAATAGAACCTATTTACCAATAAACAGTACAGTCTGAAAGTTTTAACATTTGTATGCACCCATGGAAACAACACAATCAATACAGAGAACACATTCCTCACGCCGGGGTGTCCTACGCACCTCTGGTGTCCTCCCTTCTCATTCCTCTTCCCCTGCATCTCACACAGTCACTGGTCAATCTGCCTTCTGTCACTAAAGGTGAGTTCCCATTTTTCTAGACTTTTATATAAATGGTACAGTATAATGTGTAGTATTTTGTGTCAGGCTTCTTTCAGCTTAATTATTCTGAGACAGGTTCATGTTGTTGTATGTTATCAACAGTTCTTGTTTATTCTATAAACTGGTTTTCAATAATCCTCTAAGATTGAAAATTCTAAGAAAAAGGCTTTAAATGATTGCTTCTTAAAAATGTCTGCTAAAGACACATTTCATTTTTAATAGAGGTGATTCTACGTAGGTGTATCTACATTACATTTTGGAATCATTTCAATAACCTTGTTAAACACTAAAATGAACAACATAGTTGAATGCATTTATTCATGTCTGACATTTTGTGACAGTACTGTGCTAAATACAATCTACAAATCTATAAATTAACTGAGGACGTGAGGATGTAGCTCAGTGGTAGGATGATCACCTAGTAGGCATGAAGTCCTAGGTTTGATCTCTAGTACCACCAAAAAACCAAAATAACAACAACAACAATGAAAAAAACTCCATGCCAAGCATAGTATTTATCAATTTCATTTTAAAGGCAACCAACCCCTATGTTTTAGTTTTGAATAAGGAAAAAAAGAGGGAAGAAAAAAATTACCTGTTTTCCTAATTTTCTAACTGTAAACCAGTGTTCTTTATAATTGCATATAAATGATTTTTCATTTCTAGAAAAGAAAAAAGTACACAGTATTAAGTTAAAATACTAAGAATTCTCATTTAGGGATTGAAAATAACCACAATACCTTTTATGCCTATACAAATTCCACAAAACGAACATCGCTACTCTAATAAATGTGAACTAAATTTATTTTACATAAACTAACTTTTAAAAACTCATATTTATTTATTAACTAGCAAGCATTAAACAAATCCTAACAATTTAGGATACGTTAACAGGCACATTATCATTGATTTTCTTTTTCGTTTTTTCTTCGTCTTTTCAAGACAGGGTCTCACTGCAGTTCAGGCTGGCCTTGAGCTCACTTTGTAGCCCAGGCTGGTCTCAAACTTGTAATGATTCTTCTGCCTCAGCCTCCCAAGTTCTGGGATTATAGGCATATGCCGCCATGCTCAGCTCTGATTTTCTAAATAAAGCAATACATCTTTCTGACTACTGCAACAGCTCAGTGATACCATGCCAAAGTGGCACCCTCTGCAGTACTCAGGACAGCGTGTGACACCAAAGACAGGGTGTTGGGAAGCTTAGAGGGCAGACAGATCCCCACGGACATCAAAGGGATAAAGAGAAAAGGCATGAGAATGAAATAGGGTACAGTAAAACAGCAGTATTCAAGTGCTGGGAGTTATCTTCATGATAAAGTGCTTGCCTGGCATGTATGAGGCCTTTGGTTCTATTCCCACTTTCCCATTCAAAATGTGTTTTTCTTCATTAAGAAATTATAACCTTAAAAAAATAAAATTTAGGAAAAGAAACACTGGAAAAGCAGGGGAAAAAAATCTTACATAGGATCAATCCTGAGCCGCTGATACTCTGGACTGTTGAACAGGATTAGTTCCAAACCCCAAACTTTCAAGGCATTGCTTATAACCTATTTTAAAAAACAAAACAACAACAACAAAACTTTTCATGAGCTAAACCATCAACTCCAAACGAGTAGCATAGAAACATTAGTTGTACAAACATTGTGCTTCACGTGTAAATTTCTCTAGAAAGCTTTGATTTGTTGAAAACTGTCTAACGTAAGGGTGGTGACATAAATTCCAGCACTCTGGAGGCTAAAACAGGACTGTGAGTTTGAGTCCAGCCTGGGCAACTTAGGAATGTATTGAGTACCTATCTCTGGAAAGAAAAAAATAAGATGGCTGGGGATGTATGCCCTGTGCTCAATTCCCAGTACTGGGGTGGGGGTGGGGGGAACTATGCACATTAATAGGCATGTGTCTGTGTAGTATGATTAAATTCATAAACACACACATGTATTTCAAGAGTGTTTTTTATACCAAGTTTAGATGTTTCAGAGAACCATACAATTCCTAGACAACAGTATCTCAAAAATCCAGATATGAATTCCTTCTTGTAGGTGCTGGTTTTTTGTTTTGTTTCAGTTTTTTTTAAGCAAGGTCTTATTATACAGCCCAAATTGACCTTCAGCTTTACAAACTCATGATCCTCCCACCTCAACCTCTGGAGTGCTAGGATTACACATGTGTGTCTTCAAGCCCAGCCAGGTACTGTTCTTAAAACTAGTCCACTATAGCAGGGTGTGGTGGTGCACACCTGTAATCCCAGCACTCCAGAGGCTGACAAAAGGGGATGACCATGAATTAGAGGCCAGTCTAGTCTACATAGTGAGCTCAAGGCCAGCCTGAACTACACAGCAAGACCCTGCCTCAAACCAACCAACCAACCAACCAACCAACCAATAAATAAACAAATCCACTACATACATCTGATAATATAGCTGCTGTGGGTACTGCTTTAGAAGTTATATCCAACTCACTATCTACAAAGTCAGTAATAACACATCTATTAAAGTAATAAGGGATAACATTTTACAGATTTTAGACTTATGTGGTCATGGATTTGTAATTTGTAGAACAAAACCCAAACTAGGTTACTTCAAATGGAAAAAGAGGGAAATTTCTGAAAATTCATTATCTATCCTCCATGGAGCCAATAAAGAAACATGTAAGCCAGGCAGCAGTATGGACAAAAAGTGAATGCAACACAGTTGATAAACATAAATTAAACCAACAAGGGTGCCACATGCAAAGCAAATGACAAGTGCTGGCCCAAATGACTTCGGATCTTAGCCCAGCTACAGCAGCTCCAGTCACTAACAGGGACCCAGTAAAGCACTGGACAGAAATGCTGGTGAGTCTAGGACAGTAGCACAAGGAGAATACAAACAGAGATACTTGCAGAAATAGGACCTGTAAGAGAGGTTCTGAACACATCTCATACTGTTAGAATGACAGGTCTACAGACAAAAGAATCTTACAAGTTCATACATAGACCACCACACGATGGGGTGCAGTTCAGTGGTGGAATGCTTGTCTAGCATGCATGAGACCCAGGTTGGATCCGCAGCACTGCAGGAAATTAAGTAATGACTACGGAATTAAAAGAGAGCTATAAGGGCTGAGTGCTAGAGTGTGTGTCTAGCACTAGCACACAGAAGGCCCTAGATGAGATCCATAGCACCGAGGGGGAAAAGCAGCTGTAAGTTTTTTAAAAAGATCAAAAGTACCATTATAATGAAGGGATCCAATCTGGTTAGGTTGATTTAATGGAAGGTACTGCACTTAAAAAACTGTGATTTATTAAAATCAAGGTTACTTTGATCCCTAGGACTGCAAAAAAAAAAAATAATAATAATAATAATAATAATAACAACAACAATAATTTACAAATAATTTTAAAATAATGGAAGAATTAAGATTCCTAGCACCTAAAAGCCCTACTCTACAGCAAAAATTCTGCCATCCTAATGTTCATGTTTGTCTGTGTAACAATTCAGTATTCTTGCATACAGTCCTATATTCTGTAGACACAATCTGCCGGAAGACCATCTGAAGGTCACAGCATTACAATGACTATAATGGGCTGTGAAAAGATATTCCACAGCAACCATAAATTGAGCTTAAACAGTGCCTCAGACACGGACAGCATTTATTATATGCCTGTGATTACTTACTTGCATTTATTATATGCTTGTGATTACTTACTTGAATAGAGAAAAAGCCACTGTCATCCATATTTCCAGAAGGCTGCTGTTCATTTTGAAGGGTAGTGGAAGGCAGGCGGAGGGGGAAAGATAAAAACTGTCATTAGTATGCATATTTAAACTAACAAAGAATGGCTAATCTTTTTCTAAGCAATATATTTTTGAAAAATGTAATTTAGTGAGTTTAAAATCCATACCTGTAAAAATGTGCGATAGTCTTCACTAGTAACCCCTCCTTCCGCCATTCTCATTCTTTCTTCTTCATCCAGCTGGTGGGCAATTGAGGATAACTCCACAGGGCTGAAGTATTCTCCTTGCAATAGATTATTCAGGCAATGTTGAGCACAAAGTGATCCTTCTTGCTAGCATTTCCAAAACAAAAAATTGGAATGTCATTTTTTAAACACTTGTGCAGTATCGTCTCCTAAAAAGTTTAATGATTAACTTTTTTAATATAACTAAACCAAACCTTTTGAGCCTCAGGCAAACATGATTAACACAGGTACATACATTTTCATTTGTTAACATTAACTTTACAGTTCTACCCTAGATGAAACTACAAATATGATCAAAGCTTTAAGAGAGACTTGTAATAAACTTTCTCTATCAAATCTTGTATTTTACTAAAAACTATAAAAACACTTAGGCTAATTTTCACTTAAAAATTCATCTTTGGAGATTCCACAGCAAATTATTACTTCTGAAGGAGAGTTTTAATTCCTAGGATATTTATTCTTTTGCTTTTTATTAGTACATGTTTGCATTTCTGTGGGGAGTTGGTACATGTACACAATGCATTTTAATTCCTGAGAGTTTTAATTCCTAGGATATTTATTCTTTTGCTTTTTATTAGTACATGTTTGCATTTCTGTGGGGAGTTGGTACATGTACACCACGTATTTTAATTCCTTTTTTCATCCCCTTTCCCTCACCTTCCTATTGGAGAAATATCTATCTCCCTACTTCCTATTATCTAAATTGCTGGAGATGGGGATTTAGCTCAGTGGCATAAGCGCCTGCCCTGCAAGCATGTGCTCGTGAGTTCGACCCCTGGTACCAATTAAAAAAAAAAAAAAAAAAAAGACTTAGTCATATCTAAATTGCTCAGGCCAGTCTTGAACTCACCATTTTCCTGCCTCAGGCTTCTGAGTAGCTGTGATTACAGCCATTGACCACCATGCCTGGCTAAACATTTATTCTTTTTACAAAATAATCTTTGCTTAATCTAAATGTTTGTGGCATTTCAGGTTTTAAAAACTGAGAAAATTCTATCCTATTGTAACTAGAATTAAAGCTCTCCTCAGGGAACTTTACACATTAGGTACACAGATTATGTAGCAGCGTGATGAGAACTGTCCCAAACTGACCCCAAGAGCTTTCTCCTGGACAAGTTAGCAAGAGGGTTTGTGGCCCAGCTCAGCTCCCATACGACCACACTTCCTCCTCATGAAGGGTGGGTATAACTTTCCACAGGACCGGAGGTTTTGATACTGTGCTGCTGCTTTTTCATACAGTTGGGACCCTGAACTCAAATCCAGACTGCCCAGCACTGAGCAGTCTGTTACTCTCCTCTTCCCACCAGTGTTGTTTTCCCTAATGCTAACTTTACCAGTGCTGCACAGAAAAGGAGATTCATGGATGGATGAGTAGAGACTGTAGGTCTGACTCTCTGTGAGACAATGACAGATGACAGAACACTTCCTTCTGCTCACCCTAGCCCTCTAAATTGTCTTCCTCCAATGAAGTCTATTTCTTAATTCAACCTACCTGACAATGCAAATTGTTCTGAGCAATAGTATACAGTGACCCCAAAGAGCACCCCCTTGCAAAGTAAATACTACTTCTGATTAATCTATTTTGTAGGAACAATAATGTAGAAAGACACATGGTATGTAACATATAATAGAACAGAAAGGTAGTATTGATACAGTGTGAACCTAAGATGGAATTCAAAGAAGTTTATCTTCATAGTTTGATAACAAATGAGTCCCATGGAGCTAGAGGTAACTATCCCTCAAGTTGCAGCAACAACGGTCACAGTCCTGTTTTTACTGTTTTATGTGCTACTATACTTCCACTGCCAGACAGCAAGCCCCACTGCATGATGTAGCATGAAGAGAGATACACAAATGTTCTACTCATGTTCCCTTGAAAAACAGGTAAGACAAGTAAGTATTTAGTAAGAGGACAGTGGAATGGTTAAAAATACACAAGACTGTGCATAACTTCAGACATCAGGGAATATATATTATAATCACAACATATTACTGCTATACACTCCAGATTGGCTAAAATGGTAGAGAGGATTAGAGACATAGAAACTATAATATGGTAGTAAGTGTAAATTAGCATAACCACTTTGGAAAACTCTCACCTTCTAAAGCATAAGATACACCCACCCTATGATTAGCAGTTCCACAGCTATGCACATAATACAAACAATCTAGTATCCTGTTTTGATGTTCTGTACCAATTCTGTTGCTTTGTTTTGATTGGCTTTGTTGTTTTGTTTTGTTGGATTTTACTATCTTTAAAATAAAAAAAAATGCAAACATGTTCATCAAGAGAAATGTATAAGGTCATTCATAAAATCACTATTTATAAAGACTTAGAAACTGGAAACTATCAAAAAGGGATAGTTTTGTTTTAAATTAGTGTTTGGCTTTTATTTTGTTTCTTGGGCATTTTTTTTTTCTCTGTCTTTGTGACACAGAGTCTTGCTATGTAGTTCAGGCTGGCTTTGAACTCACTATGCAGCCCAGACTGGCCTCGAAATCAGTGGTCCTCCTGCCTCAGCCTCTCTAGTGCTGGGATTTCAGGTGTGCACTACCATACCTGGCTTTTTATTTATTTATTTTTGATTAGCATGATTGTGACACACAATGCCAAAGGAATAGTCTGAATCACAGAATTCATAGTGTTGTAAGCACACAGAAATACTACATAACAATGATAATTAATCACAACTATGTGGATGTAAAAATCTCTCAATGTTTTTCTTAAAAACAAAACGAAAAAGATAGCTGGGCATGGTGCACTCCTGTACCCTGGAAGGCTAAGGTAAGAGGCTTTCAAGTTCAAGCCTAGCTCTGTCTCAAAACAGCTGGGGACTAGCCAAGTGTGAAAGGCCCTGGGTTCAGTCTCCAGCATCACAAAATCAAACACCTACATAAAGTTTTAAAAAGTACAATGACCCTACCTGAGACTGCGTATGTTCTCACCTTACATTCACCCCCCAAAGGATCCAGTTACCTCTTACTCATCAAGCTTTTACCATAGAGTAAGGGAAACTCACTTTGCTAGTTAACATTCAATGGTGTTGGAATTCCAAAATTTGAGGCCCAGAGGATGAACAAACTGCACCTCCAGTTCTAACAAGATGTTTTATAAAAGCACAAAAGGGTACCTCATCCACATCACCACCCAGTTCTCAGGACCAATCTGAATCAGTTCAAATGCCTGGAGACATAATTAACTACAACCAACCAAGTAAACCCTTAAGGTGCTCTCAAAATGTGTATGCAGTGTTCATGGTAGGGTAAGAAGCGACTCGGAGCTAGAGAGGTCACCATCCTTCTGGTTATAGCCACCAAAGTAAGAGAAAACTCTGTCTCCTCCATCGCTCAGGTTTTGGATTTTTTTTACACAAGTTCTCCCTATGTAGTCCAGTTGGCCTTGAACTCGTTATGAAGCCCAGACTGGTCTGAAACTCACCATGATCTTCCTGCCTTAGCCTCCCAAGTGCTGGGATTACAGGTGTGTGCATCATGCCCAACCATCCCTCAGTGTTTCATTTTGTTTTAGGCGCTGGGGATTGAGCTCAAGGCCTTATACATACTAACTGCCCTGCCCTATTGCCTGCTATGAAGTTTGGCAAACACAAGAATCTGAGTAACAGCAATGGTCAGCACTGTGGTAGCACTGCCTGCCAACCTAATAGGTAGCCTTCTGAGCACTCCTAAATCACAGGTAGACACTTCATATATCCTTACTCTACAAAAGTGGACATGAGAGCACCAGGTAACAGGTAACCTGTCCAGGACCACGTCAGCAGCAAGTAGAAGAGCAGAGCTTTAAGCGCAGGTAAACATTTCACAGTGTATCTTATCACCACTTCCTCAACTCATTTGCTTGGAATGTGGCTTTTTAAAATATCTTTTATCTTTTTTATCTTATCTTTTTTTATATCTTATCTTATATTTTATCTTATTTTTTTTTAAATATCTTATCTTTTTAAAAGATGGCTAAGAGGGCTTAATGGGTGTCACAAAATCAACACTCAGCATCTTTCCAATGTTTTAATGGTTACCATTCCAAGTTCACGTTAAAATTGAAAGTACCATTTCAGATGACCCAGTGAGTGCACCAAAAGCAGCCACTAAAGGAAGTAGTATCAAAAAAGAAAGAAAAAAAAGCAAGCAAGGAAGCAGAAAAAGAACAACTCTCACAAAACCAGCAGTTACTGGTCATTAGTTATTTAGTACTAGGGCTAAAGGAAGGAGTTATAAACTTTAGCCTGTGGGCCAACCTACTTCAATAGCTAAAAATGGTTTTATATTTTAAGACAGTTGGAGAGAAAATGCCCATAAACACAAATGAGAATGTGACAAGAGATGCATACAGCCTGCAAAGCTGTATTTACAGAAAAGTTGTTTAAACAAATAGCATGTCTTTAATGCTCAAGAAACACTGTGTGAATAACTATCCAACTCCCCTCAACCCCCCAACCACCATCATATAAAAGTTCACACAATGTTGCCCAGGCTGGTCTGAACTCTTGGGCTCAAGTGATCTTCCCACCTCAGCCTCCAATCTGAGAAGCTAGGACACAGGTGCACGCCATCCTGCTCACCTACGGTATCTGTTTAAGTACTATCTCAGACTGTTTTTACATTCTAATTTAATAAAGAGTACTCCAAGTGGAAAATCTGAAAAGGAAATGGCTGCTAGGCTCTCAGTGGGCAAATATCCCTCTACTTACATAATTTTCTGAGGGCCAAAGTAGGATCTCTGGTTCAAGCATTAAACGCTTGTTGTGGAAGGAAAGGAAAAATGGCACAGGATGCTCAAATATTCTCATACGGACTGTGTACACGAATAACATGGTTACAAACACATTTTCTTAAAATATCTCAAAACGTTACAACAGTCTTCATTTGCTAAGGATATTCCAAGCTCATGGCAAAAGTAAATGTATATCTGAAGTATTTTATAATCTAAACCACGCTCATAATGGAGAGTGACTAGATTTGGGCACAGATTTTCATTACACTGGTGCCTAGTTTCTTTTGATACCATGGCTCAGTAAGCCCTTCATTGAACTCTATCCCAAGGAGGTAACAATCTAGCAGTGGCACTATAGCTCAGTGACCAAGGAGGTAACAATCAGTGCTGTTAAAAATATGCTGGTGTAGTGGTGTAGAAGACAGTTTATTTAGTCAGCTTATGAGTAAGGCAGCTAGCTAGTTCCAGCCTGGGATTGAGGGGGTGACCAGCCACACTGATAAAAATTATAAACAGGCAGTGAACTAGGACTTTGGGCAAAGACTGAATTCCCTCAGGCCACATGGAACTTATCCAGCTCCCTACGAAGATCCTGAATGAAGGTGCAGTCATTTCCTACTAAGATCTTGAATTCTGAGGAAGTTATTGCAAATTAACCAATTCCTTCTGAGACCCTTGTTTAAGTACTGTGTGAAAGAACTGGACTAGAGTCTGGGTCCTGACTGGCCATTTTACATTCACAGTGTACCTGTGATACGTGATCCCTAAACAACTAACGAACTCCTTGTACCCTACTTCCTATAATTCATTCTAAATTGAGAGGCTATTGGGCAACCCGCTTCCAGGACCCCCCTGGTCTCTCAGGAACTATTCCTATTCCCCAAAATACCTTTTCTACTCTCACAGTGAGTTCGAGGCCAGCCTAAACTATACAGTGAGACCAAGTCCCAAACAACTGAAAAAAAAAACTGTACAAGACAAATCTCAGGAAATTAAACATACACCGTTTGAAGGCTTCCATGCTGAATTCTATGCCAATGCTTTTGAAAATCATAAAAATATGTCGGGCGGGGGGTGGGGGGGAGGGGGCAGCAATACAGCTCAGTGGCATAAGCACCTGCCTGGCAAATGCACGGTTCTGAGTTTGATTCTCAGTACCAAAACAAAAACAAAAACCATGCACGGGCCAGGCTATAGCTCAGCTGCACAGCGCCTGCCTGGCAAATGTGAGGTCTTGTGTTCAATTCCCGGTGACCCTCCCCCCAAAATAAAAATAAACCATGTATATGTATAGTTTTCACCCAGTCTCTTCAACCAAATAAGCAAATCTGTCCTGCCCATGATTCATAAATCATACCAATTGCATCAAAAGATTAGCGACCATACCAGAGTCCTCCTTGTCCACATATAGAAATCCATGTGTTCCTAGCTCCTGAAACATTCAAAAATGGTTTCTAAAAAGAAAAGCATTGGGGGCCGGGGATTTAGCTCAGTGGCTTAAGTGCCTGCCTGGCAAGCATGAGGTCTTGAGTTCGATGGTACCAAAAAAAAAAAAAAAAAAAAAGCATTATATCTAACGTTTAGATTTACATTACAAATGTACACTATTCCATGTTTCTTTTGTTGTGTGAATTTTTGTCTTAAACAAATGATCATTCCCAAGTACTTTAAAAAAATCCCTAGCTCCCATTAATAGCCTCAGTAGCCAACCTTTTCCAAACATTAACCGATTATGAAGTAAAATGTTATGCCAAAGCTGTCCTGAGGAACGTTTCACTCACACCCAAATGACTTGCTAATTGTTTGTGAGAAAAGACCAGTTTCTCAAGATGCCACAAACAGTATTGCCAACAGTGTGGTCACTGACGAATTAAGGCAAGAACAGCCTAAGCAGATCAAAACAAAATATTCCAGTCCACCCCTAACACCTAAAAACAAAGCTGGCCTGCAGATCCGGAATGATGGGATTACCGAAAGAAACCAAACCCAAACACCCCGTAATAAAACACTTGTGACGACTTCTCTGCTTTGGAGCGTCAGGGATTTCCTACTTCACCTCCTAAGTGTCCGGCCTTACAATGGCGAGCCAAGGTCCCCGCCCTCCGAAGGCTCACAAATCAGTGCAAAAGCACGTGAACTAGACCCCAAAGACCTAGGCGCTGGGACATTCCATTATAGAACGGAGCAGCCAGACAAGAAAAGTTAATTCCGCCAGGGGTGGGCCTGAGGGAGTGGGTGGAGCCGGGAAGGGAGCGGGAGGCTTCCCAGAGGAGGCTCTAGGAGAGCCGGAGAGACTGAAGGCATCAAGGCTACGTAAAGTGGCAGGGAAACAGCGACGCTAACCCCTCTCGGTGCCGCCCGCGGCCACCCCGGCCCGGCCCTGGTTCCCTCCCGGATCCCGGAGCTGGTGCTTCAGTGGCGGTGGGCGCAGCGGGGGCGTCGGGGAAGCTTCCAAACCCGGGCGCGGCAGGCGGGCGGCGCCCTTCACCCCGCGAGGCCAGGATGGGGACGCTTCGGGCCCCACCCAGCCCCCGAGAGGCCAGCAAGGCCGCCCGCCGCCGCTCCGCGGACGGCTTCCCTCAGAACGCGGACACTCACTTTCTCGTGGAAGATGGACTCCATGTTTATTTGTCTGGAGCCAACGGCCCCCGCACGGAACCAGCCCCCTCCAGCTCCGCCCCCGGCCGAGCCCCACCCCTCCGCCCACCCTGCCCCACCCAGTCCCTGCTCACGTGTCTCGCGAGGACCAATCATAAGCCAGGACGGGTGTCACGTGAGGCGAGGAGCGCGTGAACACTGGGGTGGTAAACGCAAAGCACGTGACCTTGGTGGCCTGTTACCCAGCGGCCCGCGGGTGCTGCAGCGCTACCTGCAGCCTGGAGGGTCTTCTACACCTCTCACCCATTGCTATGGATTTATGGGTGTGTGGATTCTGGGCGTTGGGTGAGGACCACCCAACCGGGTTCTAAGTTATTTATGTTTTCTACATGAGTTTGTACTTTCTGCTTGTAACATCTGCATGTAATTAATGTCTGCCTCATCACCCATTAAAAGCTTCAATCAGAAAAAGGGATAGAGGATTTAGCTCAGTGGCATAAGCGCCTCCCTTGCGAGCGCGAGGTCTGAGTTCAATCCCTGGAATTAAAAAAAAAAAAAGAAAAAAAGGGATCCTTAGATTCTCCTAATACCTACTAGCACTTGTGTAAAAATATTAGCTAGGGCTGACTATATCTTAAGCACTTTTCTAAGTTTTTATTTCAGAGAAAGTAAGTGTCTATGAGACATTCAAATGAGTAAGGGGTAGATGTTAGGCTTGGAGTTCTGGTTTGAGCTGTAGAATGGGGAGTTGTTAGTATTAAAAATCGTAAGAGTGCATAAAATCATTTTAGAGAAAACCAAGAGACTTAAAAGATAGCAGCTGGGTCCTGGGGATTGAGAAGTAATAGTCAAGGAGGAGGGAGTTAAAGCATAGAATGTAGTATTGTGGAAGCCCTGGGAAGAGACCAGCCAATGTCACTTGCTTACCAAGACATTGAGCAACACAAGTACTTAAAAGAGATCACTAAATTTTGTTCCTATGGAGACTGTTTTGGTGAGTGCAAATTCAAAAGGACCAGAAGGAGCAGGGATAGGTAAGGGAATGGAGACTGCAGTGAGACTGGGTGCTCAACTGTTGAACCTGGTTAGCCTTTTTTAAACATTTCTGTGTGCAGCCCATATTCCTGTATTGGGGGTAAGTCTTTGTTCTTAAGGAATTGTGGCTTACCAAGGTAAGTAAATTATAGTCTCAAGAAGTGAAAAAACAGTTACAACTGTTTTCTGTATGTTTTAAAGATACAGTTAATGTCTTTCAACTGGTCAGCTGTCAGCACTTTCAGTCTAACAAAATATCTCAGACTGGGTGATTTATCAACAAATTTATTGCTTATAGTTCTAGAGGCTGAGGAGTCACAGATTAAGGCATCATCGAATTTGGTATCTAGTGAGATCCTGTTCTTCATTGTGGTGCCTTTCTTGTGTCTCCTTCTATGGTTTAAAGGCAGAAGGAACAAGCTCTGTAGGGCCTCTTGTATAAAGAATCTAATGCCCTTCATAAGACTTCTGCCCTCATGAGCTAATAATTGACCAGAATGTCCACTTTTTAATACTAACACATTGAAGGGACACAAACCCTCAAACCATAGCACCAAATATCTGGGGATCATTCTTGATTCCATTTGCACAGCACTTCCACCTTACCCTTACTTCAATTAGTCTGCAAATGTTACACATGCACTCTTGATTGTCTATTACTTGGTTCAAGCCTTCTTGGTTTCTTGTGTAGCCCAGTCCATGGAATGCTGAATGGACTGCTGAGTCTCAGTGTGTCTCATTCATCGTGTTGTCAGTGATCTTGCTTTCAAAAATACAAATCTCATAGTTTTCCTTTTATTGAACCAAAGAAGTATATTAGGCAGTGGGGCTGTACAAAGACTAGCACCACCTTCAAAGAATTTGTATTGGGTGAGATTCTTACACAATTATCCAAATCTTCCTTTTTAAAGTCCTTTAGTGGCTTACCATTATCTTCCTGTTGTCATCTTAAAAAGCTCTTTGTGATCTGGGCCAATCTCCTTTCTCACTTTAACTCCCTGAATTTCTTCTGCTCCAGTCAAACCAACTTCTTCCCTTGACTGGGAAACTTTGTGCTACCATAGTACCTGCTAGACCATAGCAGCATTATTACTTGATATACTGCTAAACTGTCACCTTTTGAGGGTCACAGAAATCTTGGTCATTTTAACAAGGGTTGGTGTAAAGCAGAAACAGTATCCCAGTAATTCAGGAGGATGCTACTAAGTTTGATACACCAAATAGGTACACTTATGTATCATCTTGGACAACTCAGTTTTTCTTTAATCTACTTCCTTGAAATATTACGTCATGTGAGACTGCACAAAGATACTTTTTTGAAGAGTAAAAACTTTAAATTTAATAAATTACAATTTACTAGTTTTAAAAACAATTTGTGCTGTTTGCTTTATGTGTTGAAGTTAAATCTTTGACAAACCCAAAATCACTAAATGTTCAACTGTATGATTTTTGCCAAATCTTTGCATCATCCTAAAAAAGTTCCAATGGAGTACACTCTTTCTTACTTTGTATCATTGTAACAAAGCATCTGCGGCTAGGTAAGTTTATAAAGAGGAGGTTTATTTCAGTTCACAGTTCTGGAGTTCCAAGATTAAGGGCCACATCTGGTGACGGTTTTCTTGTTGGCAAAGTATTGAGGTAGTTTAGGACATCACATGGTAAGAGACAGGCACCAACATACTCAGCTATAGCCCTTCTGTCCCTTGAGCTGTGTGTATTTTCTGGTCTCTCTTACAAAGCCACCGATAATTCAATCATGCGGATTCAACCTTGATGACCTTATCTAACCCTAATTGTCTCTCAAAGGTCTAAAGCTCTATAGACATTGTTGAATTATTCCCACCATCTTAATATGTCACAATGGGGATTGCATTTTCATGTGTGAACTCTAGGGGGACACAATGGAACCATCATAGCACACACAGGTTGAAAAACTTTTTTTTGGAAAAATATCTGAGCAAAAAATAGTGTATGGGATTTATTGTGGACCAAAGAAAGAAACAAAAAGTTAAATGCTAATTACAAATTTAACACCTATACACACACTCAGTAATCATTTTATAAACCAAGTTTATTTAAAACTTGAAGACTAATTTAACAACAACAACAAAATATACATATATATATCTTACTGGAAAAACTGGCTCTGCACATGCCAAAGATTAAACTTGGACTCATATCTTTCACCATGCACTAAATTCTAAATGGATCAAAGATCTAAATATTTAAAAAATCTAAATATTAAGACAGAAACAAATGTGGTGGAAGATAGAATAAGTAAAATCCTTGAAGACATTGGTGTAGGCAAAGACTTTATGAACAAAACCCTGATTGCGCAGGACCTATCACAAGGAAGCAACCGGGATCTCCTCTGTGGGAGAAAATGTTTGTCAGCTGTTCCTCAGACAAAGGATTGCTATTAACACATATAGAACTAAAAAAAAAAAAAAAAATCAGTCCTCCCAGATTTAAGAATCCAATCCTAAAATGGGCATCTGAGGTAAATATACACATCTCAGATAAAATACAAACAGCAAATAAATATATGAAAAAATATTCAGTATCAGCCGGGGATTTAGCTCAGTGGCTTAAGTGCCTGCCTAGCAAGCGCAAGGTCGTGAGTTCGTGAGTTCGATTCCTGGTACAAAAAAAACAAACAAAAAAAATTCAGTATCACTGGTAAGAGATGCAAATTAAAACAACACTGAAATTCCATCTCACCCCAGAAAGAATGGCCATTATCAAGAAATCAAGCAATAACAAATGCCGGTTGGGAAAAAGGAACCCTTTTCCACTACTGGTAGGAATGCAGACTGGTACAACCACTATGGAAATCAGTGTGGAGATTCTTCAACAAAGTAGGATTGGCTGTCCCATTTGACTCAGTTATTCCTTCTGAGTATCATCCCAGAAGAACTGAAATGTTGCACTGCAATGATATATGCGCACCCATGTTCAGAGCAACACAGTTTGCAATAGTTAAATCTTGGAAACCACCTAAATGCCCACGACTGAGGAATGGATAAAAAAAATGCGATATTTTTATACAATGGAGTATTACCCAGCCATAAAGGATAAGTTGAGACTTTTATAGGTAAATGGATGCAACTGAAATGGAGACCATATTCATAAGTGAAATCAGATGTATGTGTAAAAATAGTATTGCCTCACTAGTGTGAGAAGCTAAAAGAAACATTGTATGTACACACACACATATATTATATATATATATATATATATATATATATATATAAAATATAGTTAATACTACTGATTTTCCTGAGTTTACTGAAGAGAAAGGTTTGCACTGGTACCAAATGCAGATGTGCTCTGGGTGACTCATTTGGGGATAGCAATGTATGTAGCATTGTAGTCCCCTGATTGTTGTGTTTTGAAAATTTTTTTTTCTATTTGAAATAAAATGGATTTTTAAAAAAAAGTATATCTCAGTAAGAAGTATAAAAAGATGCCAGGAGTGATTCACATACCTGTAATTAGTACTCAGGAGGCTGAGGCAGGAGAATTGTGAGCTCAAGGCCAGCCTGGGAATCATAGCAAGTTGAAAGCTGTCCTAGAATACGTAGATCTTGTTCCCTATCAAAAACAAAACAACAACAACAAAAAAAAGACAGACACACAAACAACCCCACCAAAAAACAGTATAAAAGAATCACATTTCAAAAATCTTATAATTAAATAACAAACATGTTTTTATTTTTTCCATATATTTTAAAACGTGAATATTCTGTAATTTAGCCATAGTCTTTATTTCCAGGTAACTTCTTCATTGGGCCTCAATTCCCTATATAGAAAGAACGAAAGGAAGAACTGTAAATAACACTTTTTAGAGATGGTCAGAAAAGTATTTTATAGTCTATTAAACTGACCCATTAAAATTTTTATATTACTCTTATTCTCTCATGACCTTAAACTCCTACTGTATCTTCATTTTTCCTGGATTAAAGACATTAATTTCTTGATACATATAATTGCTATTATCCATTCAATGTGTTTATTCAATGTTTTCTATATCCTTTTTAGCTCACTGGATCTCTTTTAAAATCCTGACTTGTAAACCACTTCTGTGTAGTACCTATGGATACCACTTGCTCCTCTTTTCCTTTTTGTCTTTGTTTTGTTGAGACATGGTTTTGCTATACAGTTCAGCTTGGCCTTGAACTCACTATAGTATCCCAAAATGATCTCACACTTATGGCAATCCTCCTGCCTCAGTCTCCCCAGTGCTGGAATTACAGGTGTGTGCCACTACACCCAGCTACAGCCCTCTTGTCCCTTGAGCTTCTTCCAATCTTTTTTTTTGGCACTGGGGATCGAACTCACGACCTCACGCTTGCCAGGCAGGTGCTTAAGCCACTGAGCTAAATCCCGGCCCGAGCTTCTTCCAATCTACATAGATGTGCAATCCCTGGCACATGCACTGTCTGTTAACCATAACCCTCTGCGGCCAGAGGAGCCATCTCTAAAGACACATGGGACCAGGCAGCTGCCAGCTGCGATCACTGCACCACTATACTGAAAGCTATAATGGGCTGAACTACCCCATGAGGCTGAGACAGGAGTGTTGCTGAAAACACAGCACTGGGTCACTTTTACTATACTTATTTGACTTGGGTCATGGCTGAAGTAAGATAATATATGATAATATATGCAAAAGGTTTACACAGGATAAGATTTGAAACTTTTAAAACTTTGTTTTGAACTTTGTTTTAAAACTTCGTTTTTGGGGCCAGGGATTTAGCTTAGTGGCTTAAGTGCCTGCCTGGCAAGCGCAAGGTCGTGAGTTCAATCCCTGGTACCAAAAAAAAAAAAAAAAAAAAAACCTTTGTTTTTATACTAAAATGCACCCTGAATTTCAAGAAATGAGACTTTCTCAAAGATCCGCAATAGCCTGTTCATAAACTGAAGAATGTGTATATTTTGGAATATTCTATATTCTAAAATCATGTAATTTGATCAAAGCAGTAAATAACAAACAAGCCTAAAAAATAGTATCACTTGAATCTAAGTTCTCAGGGGAGAAAAATTATCATTTCTGTTTATCTTTGGCTCATATTGTATTAATAATATTCAAGTTGACCAACAGCTGGCTTTAAAAAAAAATAAATGTATGAACTAACCTTTTATATAGCATACTCTTGTTCCGGAAGGCAGTTAGCTTTTCATCATTCTTTCTGTCCAGATAACATCCAAAGACAAATCCCATAGGGACAAATATATGTACCCAGTGGTCACGCACAATCTGAACTAAGTTCACCATGACTGCTAAAAGCAAAACAAAAAGGTTATCAGAAATATAATTTCCCTTAAAATATCTTCTAAATTATATCTGAAACAGAAAGTTGTGGATGTGAAATAGATCTTAAAACCAAAATGTGCCTCAAAATCTGCTTGGCATAAGAATATACAGTAGTACAGTAATAAAAAAAGAATGTAGTATAGTCATTAAAATCTACTTGATATGGCCAGAGATTTAGTGCAGTGGCATAAGCGCCTGCCTTGCAAACTCGAGGTCCTGAGTTTGACAGATCCCTGATTACAAGAAAAAAAAAAACAACTACTTGATGAATAATAGCTGACAAGGATCAGTTTAAAATTACACTGCAAAAGAAAAGTTAAAGAAAAAATTACACTGCAGTAAAATGTACTTATTAAATTTTATTTCTCACTTTACCAGTGACTTGATATAGGGCTGAACAGCAGAGTTTAAAAGAATTTTACTGTAACACTGGACATTGTGGGGCACACATGTAATCCCAGCATTTGGCAGGCTGAGGCAGAACTGCCTTGAGTTCAAAGCCAGCTTCATAGTGAGCTCAAGGGCAGCCTGAACTGTAGAGCCAGACAGTCTCAGAAACAAAACAAAGCAAACAGCACTATGTGGGTCTTAAATAATATAATGCCTCCCAATGCAGCGGAATCGCCTTTTTCTGGATAAGGAAATACCCAGGGATAACAACGATGCCAAGAGGTGGAATTAAGATCAGTACATACCCTGGCAAGTTTGCTCTTTGGCCCATGCTCTTTTTTTGTGTTTTGCTGTCTTGAGTAGAGGTAAATATTTTTATTAACTCCGTTTCATTTTTATTTTTTCCTAATACTACTTTTTCTTCAACTTAATTCTCTTCTCAACTTTTAAAAAGAAAGCTGTATATGAAACGTATTTTATTTTTGTAAGGCACTCTGAAGCCACGTTGGAAACATACAGATAATTAGATATTTAAAATACACATTCTACTAATTGTTCCCTGCAGCAGCACTTTACATGTATTGCTTTAAAAGTACTAAGTTAATCGCCTGTGCCTTCAGTCTAGGCTACTCTGGAGGGTTAAGTCAGGAGGATCTTAAATCTGAGGCCAGCAATTTTGCAGCGAGACACCTACACAAGATAAACCAAAGGGGAGCAGAGGTGTAGCTCGGTAGCAGAGCACTTATCAAGTGCGAGAGTTCCACCCCAGTAAGACAAAATAATAAAATAAAATAAAATTTTTAAAAGGTAATCTATGAAAAACTGTACTCAATGCATGGAAGAATCTACTCCTGCAGTGTTAATGTCATATACACCTTGGAAACCAAACACAAGTTTATTACGTTTTTAAAAAGAAAACTGGCAAGTGCATACTTTGTGGAATGGTCGACGCAAAAGGGTCTGATATTTAGTCAGGTGAAGGAGAAGTCAGATGGCTGAGGCTTGGACAAATGTGCACGCTCCAAGAGAAGCAGTCCCTTCCCCTGCTTCTGGCCAGGCGAGGGATCTAGGCCGGTCTCTTCATCAGTTCGGTCGGGGTCGTTCTAAAGCCGTTTTCTATTATGACGGCCTCAGAGTACCCTTCCCAAAAGCCTCCGGACGGGAAACGTAACTCAGTCGTCCATTCCAAAACAAATCTATTTCTTTCTTTCCCCTTTCACCTCCTCTGAGGACCAGACAACCATACCACACGCGCACACCACCGCCGAGCGCTTTCCCATAACCCTTCCCGCCTGAATGACCGCGATCCGAGGCGCTGCTGCCTCCCAGGGTCCCTCGACCCACCTGCGACTTGGGGGTCAACAACGACCCGGCGACCAAGGACAGCTGCGAGCTCACCTACCAACACTGGCGGATGCTGCCGTGACCTCAGGACCTGCCATTTGCAGCGCCCTCACCAGGGGCCGCGTGGCGGCCTCTTTATATCTCTTCTTATTCAAATTGCTTATTCTCCATATTTTAAAAAGTTCAAAAGTTATACCTAGTTTGTGACTATAGCTGCGGTCCAAAGTGAAAAGATCTGTTGATGCAAACACCAACGCCTTTTAGCGGCTTCGTCCCCATGCCCCCCGAATTGGTATCGCCCGGGTCGCCCCGCCTCCGCCGCGCGCCTGCAGGTTCAAAATGGCGACCACCGGTGAGGGGTTTCTGCTTGCCGGTGGTCAAGGGTGCTGTTGAGCGGGCGTTAGCGTTTTTCCTCCTTGAGCCAGGCTTCGACTGGGGGTTGGGAAGGGCAGTGGACGGCGCTGGGGGAGGCCTTACGAGGCAAGTGAGGGCGGGAGAAGGGAGCGAGCCTTTGGATGGGGGAGGGGCGTCCTCGGCCCTGGTGGAGAGCGGGTCTCCGACACAGTCTCCCGGGGGGAAGTGCTCCTGCGGTTCCGGTTGCGACTGTCCTGGAAGTTCTCCGCGAGTGAAAGAGAAGTGACTTCACGGGTGGAATACTCTCGGGTTGTTTGTGACAGTCCGTATGGTTCACTCCCGCGCTCGCTCTTCTTCCCTTTCTGCGGTTTCCTCCGCCCTTTCCGTCCGGGGGCTGGGGGACTCATCCAACGCCGGCTTTGGACCTTCGCCTCGTGGCTGCCTCTGCTCTCAGCCTCCCTACCCGGGGTCTTCTCGCCTTCTGGGGCTCAGCCTCCGCGAGGCTGGGCACAAAGTAGGCGTCCAAGTAGCTCGTCAACTCCGAAGAACGTTCAGATGCTAGTACCGCGTCTTAACAGAGTTGCCTCCCTCCATCGCTCTCGAGCGCTGCTTCCACTGCCACTGCACTCATTCTTTTCAACTTTGTACTCTTTCACATTCTCATCAGAAAACAGGAGGTCAGATTCTTTGTGAGTCTGTGACCAGGCGAATCTGAGCCATCAGTTTTGCTCATTTCCAAATCTTTAATTTTACTCCCTTTTGATCCTGTTAGGAAGTGCTGCTCTCCCTGAGCGACCCGGAAGAGCCTAGCCCGTTCAATGAGCTCTAGGGCTTACCCAGTCTCATTCCTTTCCATTTTGCATACTTTCCTTTGATTGCCATCATCAACATGTGTGATCCCTATTCAGAGAGCAAGTAACCTATATATAGTATTTGTGGTGGAGTAGCGTTGGTCAGAATCACTGCCCTGGAAGGATTTATGATATGGTGAAGTTTCACTTTCAGCACACGTTTCCGTTGCTCTTGCTCTGAGCACAGTGCATAGTGTTGGAGATACAAATGTTATGATTTTAACTTTGTGTATACATTCAACATCCATGCAACAGCTATTATGTGTGCTAAGTAAAAGTAACGATCTGAAGGCAATGAAATAGCTTTATGAAAGAGTATTTGAACAGGGCATGAAGGATCAAAAAGAATTTGCTAGGTCAGGAGATCATTCCTGGATGGAGAGCATGGATGAAGTTTGGATGTAGGGAAAAGGGGAAAATAAATGTTTGAGCATGCAGTGCAAAGGTGATTACTGAAGACACAAGAGATAGATTAAGATCAGTTTGTGAATGATCTTGATTTCCAATAAAAAAGTTGAGATTTTTATTCGGCAGTTAGCAAGAAACCATTGAATACTTTGGGCAAGGATTGGGTATGAGACCATTTGTCTCTCAAGATGTTTTCATTAATAGCCTTATGAAGCATCAGTTTGGTACAAGAAAAGTAGAGGAAATTTGCAATCATCCAGGTAAGGCAGTGAATTCCTCTATTGAGATAGGCCAGTTGAGACTATTAGACTAAATACCAAATAGAATTTAACTAGTGGCTTCCAACTTGTTGGCTAGAAGATGACTAGTCTTCTGTCTCGAAGACTATCTGGGGTTGAGGATAGCATTAAAATCTAGTTTGGTGGCTGTCGGGTGGCATATGCATGCAGTCTCATGGTCTCTGGAATACTGAGCAGAAGGCTCACAAGATCAAGACCCGCCTGGGTAACTTAATGAGACCCTGACTCAAAATAGAAGGTCTGGAGATGTAATTCATTGACCCCTTGCTGGGTTCAAGCAAACAACAACAAAAAAAAAGTCAACAAATCACCACGTTTGAGTTGTGAACATAAAAACAAGATGACAATGTTGCCATCCTGCTCTTTTAAGTGGCAAGCATGATGCTCCGCCTTCTAAAGCATTTGTGTTAAGAGTCTAGACCTGTACTGTTATAGTAGCCACCAGCCCTGTTCGATAATGAGCACTTGAAATGTGGTTAGTTTGAACTGAGATGTGCTGTAAATCCTAGGTACACTCTGGATTTTGAAGTCAGTACAAAAACCAGAATGCAAAATGTTTCAATTTTTTGAGGATTATGTGTTGAAATAACAGTTTAGATTAAAATATTAAAATTTCACCTGCTTTTTTCAGTGTGGCTATGAAAAATTTTAGAATTATGTGTGGCATATTTCTGATGTCAAAACTAGTCTGTTCTAGACCAGTGGTGGTGAACCGATGGCATGCGTGATGCAGCAGGCTGTTTGTGTCATTGAAAGCTCTGAAAGGTTTTCTATCATTGGTCTAGACTAACAATGGGGGAATTAGTAAGGAGGTAAATTTGAGCTGGGCCCTGAGAGGATGATGAACAGTGATGTCATGGCACTCTGTTCCCAGTGGAGGCACTGAGCTGTTTTGGTCTTTTGTCCTTGGGCAGAAAGACCTTTAAAAATTTCTAAGCCAAGGGTAATTGTGTGTAGTTGTTTTTAGTTCTTTGTTTGTTTGTTTGTTTTGAGACAGGGTCTCATTTTGTAATTCAGGCTGGCCTTGAACTCACTGTAGCCCAGGCTGACCTTGCAATCATGCTGAGATCCTTTTGCCTCAGCCTCCAGAGTTCTGGGATTCCAGCCGTGTGCCACTACTGCTGGCCCATAGGGGTGTTTTTGAAGATGAATCTGGCAAGAATGTTTAGATTGAGATGAAAAAAGAAAAAACTTACAGAGAAATAAAAAGATCCAAATGTAAGGGAACGAGGCCTTGTATTAAGTAAGGTACTGGTGGTAGAACTAGAAAGGGAATGATACATGCACTAGGCTTTCTGAGGGAAAAAATGTGAAATTGCAAGAAAAGGTAAACGGAAAAATCAAACAATTTCAAGCCTTATTTACTTGACTAGTGAATGATATTGTAGAATCATAAAGTACTTTTTGAGGCTAAAATAATTCAGTCCCAGAGTGGAACTGGCAGAGTTGAGAGGAGCAGGCAGTCTGCTAAATACTCTTTAATAAATCTCCCTGCTTTCTGTTACTGTTCAGTCATACACAACAGGTCATTTTCCTAAAATACAGAATTACAGTCTTTCTAGGCGTGGTGGTGCCCGCCTGTAATCCCAGCATCCAGGAGGCTGAGGCAGGAAGATAATTATGAGTTCAAGGCCAGTCTAGGCGTCATAAGTGAGTTGAAGGCCAGCTCACTACACAGTGAGACCCTGCCTCAAAACAACAACAAAATGATCTTTCTATCTGTTAATTAACTTTATAATCTTTCTCTGTTGTCTGTTGAACTAGGGCTAAGGGTTCCAAAGCCATTCATTATGTGGCCTCTTTCTCTTCATTAATGCCCCCCTCCTGTGTTTTGCTAATCTCTACTTGAAATATGTTCTCTCCACCCAGGTCCCACAAAACCTTAATAAATAATCTTACTTCCTGCTTCTGTGAATTTCTATTACTGAGAATTTTGAAAACTCTTCATTCTTAACCTGCATATTCAAGCTTGTGATCATAACCAACTTGGCTGTTTTTTATGTCTTTCATTGTATTATCCTTGTTTTATGTGAACCTAAGCTTCCTAAAGTGTGATATTTATTTTTTTAATGGAGTGTATATTATACTGCTGTTATTCATAGTGTCTTGAGGAAAATGTACAAATTAAAACAATTATTTCTTTATAATCATAGGAGTCTTTTTTTTTTCTTTTTTAGATTTATAAAGAACTCTTCCTCTGAACTTACTGTGTTTCATCATATATACAACTGGGATTTCAGTAAGTAATGAATGTCTGATAAATATTTAGCTGTTTTTAAAATTTGTTTTATTTATTTATGTGTGTGTAGTAGGTATGGTGGTACTGAGAATTGAATCCAGATCCTTTATGCTGAGGTACATTCCCCAGCTCTTTGTTTTTCTTATTTTAAGACATGGATTTACAAGTAGCCTAAACTGAGCTTGAATTTATAATCCTGCCTCAGCCTCCTAAAGTGCTGAGATTGTAGGAGTACATCACCATGCCCAGTTTAAAAAAGTTTTAACATGAAACCATTTGGTAGTATCTGCAAGATATTTTGTATTTTAACTTCACAATCTAACTGGAAAAAAGTGTAAGTTAAAGTTGAGCCAAGTTTAGGCCTTTATTATAATAATGGTAAAGGAAGCTTTATTGTAATTGTGGTAAAGGCATTTTCTAGTTCCTCCCGTAAATTGTACTTATAAGCATTTTTCATAAAATAATGTTGTCTTTGTGGTTCTTATACCTCAAATGGAAACAGCCTAAGTCACTATATTTCAGATTTTAATTTGCTAACGATTATTTATTGAACAGCTACTCTGCAGAGCTTGTGCTAATGCGCCAGGTGGATCAAGCCTAATTCTGTACTCAAGAGAGTTCTCCCAAGGAAAGGGAAATACAAGTAAATAACTATTAATGGTGTGTTACGAGCATTAAGGTTTTTTTTTTTTTAGACAGAGATCTTGTTTTGTAGTCCAGGATGGCATGAAAAGTAGCTCAGGCTGGTCTCAAACTTGGAATCCTTAGCCTTACAGGTGCTGGGATTACAGGCATGTGCCACCATGCTCAGTTGGTTAAGTTCATTTAATACTAGTTATGCCTCATTCATTCACTTAAGAAACATGTGTTGACTGCACACATTAGGCACTCTGGAGGCACTGGAATATCACTGACCGGTAATCACAAAGTCTACATTCTAGTGTAAATGTCAAGCAAAAGGAGTCGGACAAAGCAAGTAAATAAATAATAAGCAATTACAGAGAGCTCTAAGCATTTTTAAGGAAATCGGATGATCTTGCAAAGCTCTGCTTGGTCAGGCACCCTTGTAGTTCTGAAAAAGTAGAATTGACAAGAGTAAGGCTATTTGAGAATTTCGGAGTGAATTTAAAGAGCAAGCAGCATAGTTCTGTGGGGAGTTTCCCTTGTCTGACAGCTGCTGGAGTAGACAGAGTAAATGACTGGGGTCAGCTAGGGCTGGGATTTTGCCAAGTGGATTCAAAGGACTGGAAAAGTAGATATTTCAGAGTGTTTGCAAAATAATGATGGATCGCACATGGAAGGCTGAGGATCTGAGTAACGATAAGAAGGGGTCATGGATAGTGAAAAAGTGGTCAGTGGATGAGAGTTAGCAGTGAGACCAAAGGATTTTTGCAGTGGAAATACTTGAGTAGGTAGGACGTGATAAGAGTGAGATGCTTGAGAAATTCTGAAAGTAGCATAGGCAGTGGTAATGATCGGGTAGAGTGAAACTGGTAGTGGGGTGGCTGAAGTGAAACAAGGATTACTGCAGTTAAGAAAGTCAAGGCATTGAAAGCTCAGTATTGAAGCTACTGGAAGAAAGACCAACTCAGGAGCTGAAGTTCTTAGCGACTCAGATAGATTAATAAAGGCCAGCACGGAGGGGGAAAATTTGGAAGGCTACTAATGAACTAGCTGAGTGGCGTAAGCTTTATTAGGAATGTTTAAAAGGCAAAAAGGAAGATGTGATTTGGTAGGTGAACTGAGCAGCTTTTGAGGTCCAAGGAGTACAAGAAATTGAAAAATTGTAAAAGCTCTTGAGAAGGAACAGTATCATCGGGAACTGCTAAGTATCTACGAAGACAGGCAGGCAGGTTGCAGGTGAGAAGAAGCATGCTGCTGAATGCAGACTGAAAAGCTTTGGAAGGTGGGAAGGTGGGAGTCTGTGTCCAACCATGAAAAGTACATATCAGTAATAATGGATAAGAGAAGAGTCTTTGATTTGGGAGTGTTACTCAGGTAAACAAGAATGAGAGATGATTAGCTTCTGGTGGGATAGTCAGTAGAAAAGCTTGGGTAGATGGTAGGACGTCATCAAGTAACTCAGTGACCTTCTGTTCTGCTTGCATAGTTAGCCAGGAAAGGCCTATTTCTTTTCCTTTTCTTTCATTTAGTTTTGGTTTTTGAGACAGGGTCTTGCTATGTATTTTGGGCTAGCTTGAACTCACTATGTAGCCCAGGCTGGCCTTGAACTTGCAGAGATCCTCCTAAGTGTTGGAATTATAGGCTTGCATTACCACTCCTGGCCTGATTTTAAGGAACTAAAGTTGGAAAGTTGTAGAGTTGAACTTTCTGTTAATCAACAATTTTATCACGTCTGTTTACAGGCACACAGTTCTAGACCCCCAAATCCCAGTAGATGTGTAGATGTCATGTCTTTTGGAAATACATACTTGCAATAGGTCTCCCAGCCCGTGTTCTATCAAATAATGTTGAGGATTTGGTGTGTCAGATTTTACTTCAGGGATCGCAAACATGAGATGCCGCTTCTGTTTTCACTTGCGTTCCAACACAAACTTTATAACATTAAACTCCTTGAAAAGTATGTGAATTTTTGTGTATATATATATTTTTTGGATTTTTGAGTATTTGAAGGATTGGGGAGAAAGGAGTTTGTCCCTTTTATCAGATTTTCAATGTGGTCTATTTATTCAGGTGTTACTGGTCTAAAAAAGAGAAGCACATGTAAACTAGTCATTGTAATGCAGTGTAGTCTGTGCCATCATATAGAGCAAGACAGAGGAGGAACAAGTTCATTGTGAAGAATGAGTTCATTAATTGGGTAAACTTTTATGTATTGGAGAATTCGGGTGGAGCAGTCTCTAATTGCAGTAAACCTACATGGTATTTGAAAGCCTTCAACATCCTTCAACATATATTTATATATATATTAATACTAATGCTTTATATAATGGGATATGTAGGTGAGAAAAGGTTAATTGACTTGCTTGCTCCAAATCACACAGGAATGGATTCAGATCTGGGTATCTCTGATTCCAAAGCCTACTATTCTGCATTAAGACACTCTAGGGAGACACTGAACAAGTATAGGAGTGCGCTAATACTTTTAAACTTGATAGTGATAGCAGTGAGTGTTTAATGTTTGCTTTCCATGTTTACAGAATTTCTGAGTACTTAAAAATGTGAGGTAATTTTAATTTGTTATGTGTAAGGCTGTGCTTTTATGCTTAAGTATGTTTTTCTTTTGAAAGAACCTTTTAGATTACTCTTACTGGACCAAAAAAATGACATCTATTATCAAGTTAACTACCCTGTCTGGGGTCCAAGAAGAGTCTGCTCTTTGCTATCTTCTCCAAGTGGATGAGTTTAGATTTTTATTGGACTGTGGCTGGGATGAGCACTTTTCCATGGATATTATAGATTCCCTGAGGAAGTAAGTTTTCTTTCACATTTCTAGACTTTATTCAATTAACTTTTTGAAAAAGATAAATCAACTTGTGCTTTGTATACTTTTAAAATACAATTTAGACATTATATAGTATTGCCATCTTTTCATTAAGTATATAGTAAGAATGTTATTTATACCAAGAAACTGAACAGTGACCATTTTAGCTTGTAAAGTTTTGGTTGACTTATTAGCTTTGTTTATTTGAATTCAGCAAAATCTTAAATTGTCACTTGGCTAAAGTATCACTGTAAAAATTTTGCTTTCAAGTTTTAGGAAAGAGCAGGAGTTTGTAAAACCTTAGGAGGAAATACTTCCCATGTGACAGTTCTGTGGTATATTACATTAGCTTACTTGCTATTTTTTTATGCTTGACATGATGACTTGGTTTTTAGAATAATAGCTGTGAGACACTAAAGAATCTTAATCTATCAAAAAAGATTCAGCCAGGTGTAGTGGCACATGCCTGTAATCTCAGCACTCCTGAGACTCAGGCAGGAGGGTCACTACAAGTTCAGGGCCAGCTTGGACTACTTAGTGAGTTCAAGGCCAGCCTGAATTACAAAATGAGGCCCTGTCTCAAAAACAAAACCAAACAAACAAACAAAATATACATATATATATAACTCATTAGTGAAGGAAAAAGGACGTAAATATTTTTAAATACTTAGAATTTGAAGCCAAAAAAGAAAAAAACCTATTGGCAGTTGAAGCGTCACTGATTGATGTTTTACTGTACTGTTGGTTAAATATCCATAGTAAGTATGTGGCTGATCAATTATTTTCTGCTTAACAGTTTCTAAAATTCCAAGCTGAGTTCCTGAACTTAATACTATATAAGGTAGCCATTCATCATCAACTTGTTTTGTTTACTTCTTTCTTTTTAAAATGTGTCCAGACATCATAACATCGTATGTTTAGATGAAATCTATGCCATAATTTTGTTGTCTTTGTAGAACAGGGTGTAGTAATAATTGAAATTCGTAGGTATATAATTTTAGTTATTTGTTTTGCTATTCTACCCCAGTGTAGTCTTCAGTCAAGAATGAGTAATTTTGACCATTCTGCTTTTACCCTTAAAAACAAGAATAGAGGGCCGGGGAGTTAGCTCCATGGCACAGCACCTGCCACGCAAGTGCAAGGTCCTGAGTTCAAATCTTAGTACTAAAAAAAAACAAAACACCAAAACCCAAAACAGAGCAAGTTGTCATTTTGGTTGTGTTCTCCCAGGCACGTCCACCAGATTGACGCAGTGCTGCTGTCACACCCCGATCCTCTCCATCTCGGTGCCCTCCCTTACGCTGTGGGAAAGTTGGGTCTGAACTGCGCTATCTATGCAACCATTCCTGTTTATAAAATGGGGCAGATGTTCATGTATGATCTCTATCAGGTAATTTAAACCATTAAGGAAGAATGTTACACAGCTTCAGTGATTGTTTTTAACCTCCCCTTTGTGTCATTCTTTTAGTCTCGGCACAATACAGAAGATTTTACGCTCTTTACGTTAGACGATGTGGATGCAGCCTTTGATAAAATACAGCAGCTAAAATTCTCTCAGATAGTGAATTTGAAAGGTAAAAAATGTTTCTGTGATAAATAATTCTAGTACACATTTCTGTAACAATGAGTTTTGTTTTTTTTTGTTTTGTTTTGTGTTTCTGTGCCGCTGAGGATTGAACCCACGGTCTCACACAGGCTGGACAAGCACTGTGCTATGGAGCCACATTCTCAGCCTGGACTAGTGGAATTTAACCTTCTGAAAAATATACAGGAGAATTGTAATACAGCTTGTAGGCACTCTAGTCTGAGAATAGAAGATTAGCCTTTTCTGCCTTGACATGAAGCTCTGAACTTCCATCTGAATTTTAAAAGTATTCTAGATTAAATTTTAACAAAAATTTGACAGCTTGAGCTGTTAGCATTTTTGTTAGCTAGCTTTGAAAAGACTTATTTTAGTGTTTATTATGTAGAATGAATGCAAATAAAGGGTGCAGATCTTACTCGTTGGAACTTATAGTTGGATTCAAGAGACAAAGTAGCTCAGGTGTCTAAATACTGTGATTGAGTAAATAAAGTGCTGTGGTAACAGAGTAGAAAATTACTAAATTCTGGTATTGGACATGAGAAGCTTAATAGGTCAAGATATATATTCAATGTATTTGTCATCTAGAGGAGAATGCATTAGAGATTTTCTTAACAATGAACGTCAGTATTGAAAATATGGTGCAATAATAGACTTTCTTTTCTTTATTTTTAAATAATGGACTCTTGAAAATTTAATTAGGAAATAACTATAGACTTAGTAGTTTTGCTTGTATTTAGTTTTTCTGTAATAATACATTACCTTAGTAAGAGTTAAATTATTCTGTTAGTTTAGATGTTAGAAAAAATGGAAACACGTGCTCATATAACATAAACATTAAAACTTCGAGCTGGTGTAACTTAGTGGTAGGGTACTTGCCTTGCATGTATGAGGCTCTGGGTTCAATAGCCAACATCAGACACATACACACAAAAGATAAATTTATTAGGTAATACTGTTATTTACTAATATACTAGATTTAAAGATTAATCTCCAGCTCTCTACTTATGAACACAGTTATCTTTGCAAGAATGCGTAATAAAATTGCAAATGTTTGCCTCCATTGAAGGAGTCTAATACCTAGGGATAGGAGTATGAGATTTGCTTTTCCCTGTATGCATTTTTACTTCTGAACTTTATATCATCGCATATGATATCTCTTAACACAGCTTTGAAATATAATCATTTTATAGGGTTGTGAAAGAAACTTGAATATTGTCATTATCTTGTTGTCACAGGTAAAGGACATGGCTTGTCTATCACACCTCTGCCAGCTGGGCATATGATAGGTGGAACAATATGGAAAATAGTCAAAGATGGAGAAGAAGAAATTGTTTATGCAGTTGACTTCAACCACAAGAGGGAGATGTAGGTATATGAAGACAAAAACTAAAGGAAATGCAAATAGTATCATTTAATTCTGTAAAGGCAAAATTAGAAGCATTTTGTTTTTTGTTTGTTTTTAACCAAAATCTAGAGCAATTTAAAAGTATCAAGCAGTGAATGTTTTTATTTTTACTTGCATTGTAAGGGAAAAAGTGTGGTACAGAACATAAAAGAAGTTTTTAAAATTTACATAAGATTCTTCACTGTAAAATAGCTGTCTTCTTGAAGGTGTTATGAAGAAAGTGAATTTTTATACATAAAACTGTTTTATATGCTCTCAGTCTACTACTTAATAGAACTTTTGGGGGTCATTTTGTAAAATCAGTAATTATTAATATATCCATATTTAATATCATTCTCTTTAAAAGGGAGCACAGTAGTTACAGTTTTACATATTTCATTTTGCACTCACAGCATTACTATAAATTTTTTGGTATTCAGTCCCATATAGATTTTTGTTATATTTGTATAATAAGTTGGAAGCTTGTTTGTATTAGATTGCAATAGCCTCAAGTCTTTATATTAAGAAATATTTTAAGACTAATAGATTGAATTTAGACTTATTAGATTAATGAGGAAAGATGGATATTTGAGTAAGTGGTGAATTTCGTTCTTTTACAATATAACAAAATAAATTTCAGATGGATTATAATTACTCGAAAAGGAGTCAATATTGGTTATCTCTGATTTGGAAGAATTTGTAAGCATGAAGATAACAGACCAATTTACAAAGGAGAATATTTGGTTAAATACAGGATTAAACTATCTAAAACAGTGCACTAAATTACAAAACCAATGAACTAGGGAAAATAATCACAAATTTGCTAGAAAACTTAGGCATATATATATATGATCAAGCATTAATCAAAAATATATAGTTTCAAAATAAAGCGAAAAAAAGAATGTAAATAATAATATTCCTTTATTAAGTATGTTAAAAAATTTTTAATAGTAATAGTCTTTTGGGAAGTATTTTATAAATTGATCTTTCTGTTTGAAACTTTCTGGAAAAGGTTAAATGCTGTGGAGAACCATTTACCAATACTTGTATAGTTCAGTAAATACATTTCTAGGAAAGTGCCCCAAGGAGATATTTAGAAATGTAGCTGAAGCTTTTTAAAAATTTTTTGAAAGATTTTAATGGCAAAAAAGTGACTTAATATAAACAAAAGGAAAGGTTTGAATAAATACAGTACAAACGTGATAGGAAGCTTTTACAGTTTCTAAAAATTGGTTTAGAAAACAATTTTAGTGTGGTGGGAAAAAAGTAGGATATATCTGGTCATTATGATACATGCTCGTAATCCCAGCACTCAGGAGGCTGAGGCAGAAGGATTGCCTTGAGTTCAAGGCCACCCTGGGTTACATAATGAGTTCAGGCCAGCCTGAACTACACAGTGAAACCCTGTCTAAAAAAACAAACAAACAAAAAACACCTAGGATATAGAAATGAAAATATAGGACTATATATGGCATATCCACTTTTTTCTCCCTCATTTTGAGATACTGTACATTGAACCCAGGGCCTTGTGTCTAGCTAAGTGCTCTGTAACAGTAAACTAAATCCCAAAACTTGCTATCCTCCTGCCTCAGCTCCCTAAGTAGCTCAGATTACAGATGAGTATCACCGTGCCCAGTGGGATATCCACTTTTTAAAATTAAAAAAAATGTACATATATGCATATAAAAACTTTCACACTTTTTGTTTCGTTTTGGTTTTGGTTTTTTGAGAAAGGATTTTGCTGTGTAGTTTAGGCCAGCCTCAAACTCAAGACATAACGTAGGCTGGTCCGAATTCATGGCAGTTGTCCTGCCTCAACCTCCTGAGTGCTAGGATTACAGGTGTATGCCACCAGGCCCAGCCAAAACTTTTGTAATTTGAAGGGTATACTCAAAATATATCAGTTATTTTGGACTGTGGTGGTCCACTGGAAGGTTTTTATTTTCCTCTTTAGGCATGTTTTAAAATAATTTACCTGACTTCTTTTGAATCAGTGAGCATATATACTTTTATAGTTAGCAGGGGGAAAAAGCTTTATAAAAGCAGTTGTTCATTTTTTAATTAAGAGAATCTATTACTTTTGATTTCAAGTGATATATTATTCTTAAACTTTAACAGCCACTTAAATGGATGTTCCCTGGAAATGCTGAGCAGACCCTCTCTACTCATCACGGATTCATTTAATGCTACCTATGTGCAGCCCAGAAGAAAACAGAGAGATGAACAGCTTCTAAGTATGTTTTATCCAGTGCTCTTTTTAGAGCTGTGAAAGTGCATGGTAGCATGGAATTCTTTTTATTGTGCTGAAGTTGATCATAAGAACTTAGCTAACTCCAATAGTTTTGAAGAAATACGTGACCATATCGCTATTTAAAAAAAGAGGATGTAGGTTGGCTTCTTGCTGCCATTTAGCACATAGCTCGTTCTCCCAGGTGCTCACCGATATGTCTGTATGTTAAGACTTCATGCATGTTTATTAGAAAAACAAACTAAGAGAAAACAGAAAACAGATAAATGAGGATACACAAAGAGAGCTTCTCTGCTGGTTTTAGTGTTGGGATTTTACCCCTCTAGTCTTCTTGGTTTTAAAGAGATGTCTCTAAACTGTTGCTGCTTCTGTTTTGATTTGAGCTGCTTCACTTTGTGTTCTTTTTTGTAAGGTATATGAGATTTCAGGAGGGAAAATTGAATTGCATTTTTTAGTATGTTAGCAACCATTCTCTTAGTCTCTTTACTCAGAAAGTATAATTTGTGTGGGGTTTTTTTCTTTTTTTTGGTACCAGAAATCAAACTCAGGGCCTTGTGCTTGCCAGGCAGGCACTATACTGCTGAGCTATATTTCCGGCCCCAGAAAGTATAACCTGTATATTGTGTGACTAATCACTAACTTAAACTTCTTCAGTTCATGGTTTTTTGTTTGTTTCTGCTAGTTTTTCCTTTTTTACCAATTATTTCCAAGTAGACTTTCATGTAAAGAAATCTATGAAGGTTAAAAATATATATACATGTGAAGACTTTTATACTTTGTTTTTTGTTATTGTTGTTTGGTTTTGAAAGAAAATGTGATTTTATTCCGTGAGTATGCATAGAAAACATGTATTCTAGGGCCAGGGATTTAGCTCAGTGGCATAAGCACCTGCCTGGGAAGCACGGGGTTGTGAGTTTGATCCCCAGTACCCCCGACCCCCCAAAAAGGAAAACATGTATTCTATACATGATGGATATATGTGTATATTTGTGTGTGTATATAAATACTAGGATTAACAAACGTCATTGGGGTAGACAGGTGAATGCAGGGTGGCTTGGAAGCCCCCATGTTTATTGCATTAGACCTGGTCAGTTTTCCCAGTGATTTTGTTTGTTTGTTTGTTTGAGGTAGGATCTTGCTACATAGTGCAGGTTGGCCTTGAACTTACCATGTAGCCCAGGCTGGGCTTGACTCACAGGGATCCTCTTTCCTTGGTCTCTCAAGTACTGGGATTATGGGCATGTGCCATCACACTTGGCTAAAATACCATTTTCTATGCATATTTGATGTGAAAGAGTTGGAAACTACCAGTTTATAATATTTAAATGAAAAAGTTGAGCATTAATAGCCTTAGTTTTTACCTCTAATGAAGATAAGCTTAAGAAAATTAGAAGTTGTGCTGACCTAAACAAAATTTTTCATTTTGTACCAGGCCTAGTGATTGCTTGTTTATAAATTGTACTCTGCATTGTAAAAACAGCTAGATAGCATTATATTTAACTTTGTAGCACTTTATTGTTTTGTTCTATAGGAATTTTGTATTCTTGTTTTCTAGCTAATGTCCTGGAAACCCTTCGAGGTGATGGAAATGTGTTAATAGCAGTGGACACTGCAGGCAGAGTTTTGGAACTTGCTCAGCTTCTTGATCAGATTTGGAGAACTAAAGATGCAGGATTGGGTGTTTACTCACTGGCGCTCCTAAATAATGTCAGTTATAATGTGGTGGAGTTTTCTAAGTCCCAGGTTTGTTTTCATGTCATCATTTGTAATAACGAAGTTTGCCAGTGATTGGTCTTATGAAACTAGTAGCTTAATTGCCATTTGGATATTATTTTTCTGAAGAGGTTTATAACAGTAGCTAACTAACTATTGACGGTCCTGTATGCTTTATATAACTATTTAATCTATATATACTTTATGAGATAGTTTCTATTTTTGTGTCTGTTTCACAGATTGAGCAGGTTGCTTTTCATGTAATTTTTGATATCCCATTCTATAAAATGAGAACAAAAATAGAACCTACCTGATAGGATCTAACTGTTAGAATTCATTATTCTTTCTTTTGTGTAAACTCTTTCCCTTGAAATAGCAATCTCTAGGGTAAGATCCTTATTTAGAACATACACACTGCTTTCTCAAAAAGATTTAAGGTGACTTAAATAATTATAATCACTGAAAAATTGGAGTTTTAAGCTGAGAACTGGACTGGGAGAACTTAATGGGGAAAGAATCAGAAAATTGCTGCATGTCAGAAGAGTACAGATTTCAGCAAGTAGTGGGAACAAAAGACTTCAGATAGAACTTGAGTTCCTTGACTATTGTGGGATATACTGAAGTGGTAGTATTTTCTAATCACTGTTATCTTTCCTCCTATGTTAGGTGGAATGGATGAGTGATAAATTGATGAGATGTTTTGAAGATAAAAGGAATAACCCATTTCAGTTTCGCCATCTTTCTTTATGCCATGGTCTTTCTGACTTGGCTCGAGTACCTAGCCCCAAAGTTGTCCTTGCCAGCCAGCCCGACCTGGAATGTGGATTTTCAAGAGATCTCTTTATTCAGTGGTGTCAGGAGCCTAAAAACTCAATCATTCTAACTTATAGAACTACTCCTGGGACTTTAGCACGTTTCCTAATTGATAATCCTTCTGAAAAAATTACAGAAATAGAGGTAAGCACCTGTATGCAAGCTTTACCTTAGAATTGTTTGGTAGTATGTTATTTAAAACTTAGTGTTTAAAAATAAAACTTAAAAGTTGGTAAGTTTTTCAGAATAACAGTAGAGAGCATTTAAAGCAAAAACTTCAGAATCTCCTAACTGGAAATTCTTATTTCAGAACTCTTTCACTGTGCTCTATGATACCATACCCTGAAGGAATATATCCATGTACACTGTGTTCTCGATCTCTGAAAAGTTCCAATCAGCCTTTTCTTTAATTGAAATCTGGTTGCTCCCTAATCATGCTTCTTGGACCTCTTGTTTGTGGGGTTTGTTTTTTTTTCTCTCCATGTTTCTTTTACTTTGGGTGGGGCTGGTAGCTGTCCTTGTTCTGGATTGCAGTTTTCAAGCCATTATTCTTCCCTTTGCAGTTCACCCATCAGATCTGGTGAGGTGTGCCTTATATCTGACATTTATTAATCTGTTGGTCATTATTTGTCAGTGACTTTGGTCCCTGGTTCACAACCTTCCTGTCCACTCATTCTCAGGACTCTTTTCTTACAGATTTTAGCATTCATATGTATGCCCTGTCCAATTCTTTAGTCTTCTCAGTTATTTGACACCTTATTCCTAGTGCTCTTTTCTTTCACTCTACCTTAGCCATCCATTCCCACTGTCACGCAGTCCCCTTCCAGATCTTTGCTTCAAGACTCCCACTCTGATCTTGCAGCAGATTCTTTCTATTACTTCCATGCCAACAGTGCTTCAGTCCCATTGGGCCTTTCAGTTCATCAACCTCACCTTTATTCATCATCCTTGTAGCTTAGAGTCAATTCTTGATTGGTTATTTTATTTTATTTTATTTTTCCAAATCCATTTTATTTCGAAGACAAAAAGGAGAAAGGAAAAAAACCTAAAAATTTCAAAACATGTCGAATCAGTTAATTGTTTTATAAACACCCTTAACTCTTTTTTAAATTTTTTTTTATTTTAAAGAATAAAAAGGGAGATTAGAACAGAATAATGCAAGCAACACAGCACTTTACAAAAAGATAACCGGACATCAACAGTAGCTACCATAATGTCTCTTTTCTTCAAAATAGTTGAGCATATCTTCACACACATTAATATCAAACAACAAAATAGTATAAAGCCATTCAAAAGAATGAAAGCATTACAGGACTTCAAAACCAAGTAACAGGAAATGAACAATGGCTACTATAACATCTCATTTTCTTCAAAAGATTTGTCTACACTATCAGACATAATAAAATCAAATAAAACACAATGGGATAGAACCAATCAAAACAGAAGAACAAAAGCATGGTAGGACTTCAAAGCAAGATGATAGTAAATCAGCAATAGCTACCATAATGCCTTGTTTTCTTCAAAATAGCTATTCATACCATCACACATAATAAAATCAAACAAAACAGAATCAAATCAAACCAGTGAATGAAAGCATTATAAGACTTCAAAGCAATGTAATAGGAGACCATGATTGCCATAATATATCCCATTATATTCAAAATAGCTGCCCCTACCATCTGACAGCATAAAATCTAACAAAAGAAGACAGAACAAAGCCAAACCTAACAAAATTGTGTAAACAATGCAAGAGTTCAAGATAAGACAATAAGAAATTGACAGTAGTTTCCACCTTTCTCTCTCAGGTAAACAACTTTAACCCTTATCTGTCGGTTTATTTTACTCACCTGGCAAAATCTTGACCCTAGTCAAACCATTTGCCCAGTCTGTGCCCGATTTGTGCTTTATGTCATTGGAGTTAAACACAATCCTGTGGGTAGGTTCCCCTCACATTTTTTTCAAAAAGGCATTCAACATTTATAGGATTTTATTCTCCAGTAATGCAGTTTTATGCAAACATCCTGCAACACACTCTCAGCCCTATCTGCAGCACATGACTTGTCACAAATTGAATAGCAGAGATGGAAGCAGACAGGGCTTCCTTTAGGTTACTGTTAAAAAATACACTACCCTGTGTCTGCATCCTTATCTCAATGATGGAAGCGAGACAATTTGCTAAATGACTAAGATACTAAAAATTGTATTGCTTAATAACCTGCATATCACATCACCAATTTTCCAGAATGGGTATTCCTGACTCGGGTTCATAGCAGTTGGTGCTGGATGGGATAGTTAATAACCACCATGGAGGGACAGTGCTTTTCATTTCATCTTCATGACAACCAATTAAGAGAAATGTTTAGTTTGTTAAAAGCTAAGTGATATCTTTGTTTTAAATAACTCTACTTAAGAAAAACAAATGAGTTAAGTGGGGTAACTTACACCTGTTATCCAGGCATTCAAGGTTGGGCCAGGAGGATTATGAGTCGGAGGCTAGGCTATGCACCTTCGCAGTTTAGGAAGACCCTGTCTCAAAAAGTTATGCTCCTTTCAGCACATATTCTAAAATTGCAAAAAATAAAAAGAGCTGGAGATAGAGCTTAGCAGTGGAGTGATGGCCTATCAGATGAAAGGCCCTGGGTTTAATTCACAGTACAAAAACCAGCATAATATTAGTAACTATAATCTGATATATATATTCACTATAAATACAGAATTGTTGGGCAAGCACAGAGTAAAATACTGTCTTGGGTTATTGAATAGCTTAGAAGTACCAAATTAAAAGAACTCAGAAGTACTTGAAACAGTTCCATGAGAAATGAAATACTGAACTTGAAATTTTAATTACTAGAAATTCAATTAAGGCTGATATGCCTTTTGAGAAATTAATAAAAGAATATTAGAAGTTTGAAGAATAGGCAGTGATACACAGACGTGTATCAGAAGCAACTGAAACATGAAATATCAGATTTTTATTTTTTATGAAGTATGCTTGGTGTTTAGAACTTTCCCTGCTCACCTTTTTAGATCTATTTCTCTGCTGTTAATCCTGCCTCCCCATCATTTATTGTCTTTTTCCCTTTACTTGATCACATCCCAATTTTTATCCTACCCTGTCCCGTCCAAACCTGCTTTAAAAAAATTGATCAGTTGTTAAGGCTGGCCTTGAACTTGCTTTGATCCTCCTGCCTTAGCCTCCCAAGTGCTGGAATTACAGGCATGCACTATTGTACTCAAGCCAACCTTCTTTTTTTTCCAAGTCTTTCTGATGGGAATAGCAGCCCTTTCCACATACTTATTCACACTAAAAATTTAGAATTAAAAATCTTGACTAAAAGAAAATGTATAAAAAGTACATACTAAGTATAGTGTGTGATGAATTTACACACAGTGGACATACCTGTCTAACCTACATCAAGTTAGCTCCCCACACATCCCCTTCCTGACCCTCTCTGTGCCCTCCAAGGTAACCACTGCACAGATCCTGCACAGATCATTAACTCACAGATTGTTACCACTTTTCTTTTGGTGGTACTGGAGACCAAACCCAGGGCTTCACACATGCTAGGTAAGCACTGAGTTGCATTCCCAGCCTTTATAAGTTCTTTTAAACTGTATACTGTCTATATCCAGCGCATCAGCAAGAGATCTCTCATAGTGAACCCAGGAGATAAGTGTTGATAGTAATACGGTCGTTTCATTCACTGACTGTGTTCAGCTTCTTCCTTCCCCTTTTTGTCTGGATTCCCATCCAGGATTACATGTTGGGTTAAATTGGCATGACTGTTGATATGTTTGAGGCGTATGTGTTATTCCCCTTTGTTAAACAGACATGCTTTTTTTTTCTTTTTCTGGCATGTGGTTTAAAAAAATGCCAGTTTAGTTTAATACTAACAAAGCAGTAAAAGTCATTGCTATTACGCTGTTTAGTGATTTTAAAAATAATTTTAGTAACAAGATGAGAAATGTGCATAAAGCATTTGTGTTGCATGCTAAAGTACCTTGGTCATTTCCAATAAAAAACACTTGTGTGATTGAGTTGTGAGTTAAACCTGCTGCTTTGTTTTTGAAACACCATTTTTCCTTAAAATAATATGATTATTCACTTTTAGGAGTTTGAGTGACATTTTCTTAAAAATTAATAAGTTGAACCTTTTATTAAAAGGAAAATGATAACTTTTGTTGCCTGAATCTGATAAACATTTAACTTTCAAGCAAAAATTAAAAATTTTGGAGATTTGAGGAATTTTGGAAATTCTGGAACTGTGTCATGGGTAGCTGTAAAGATTTCTGATGAAATTGATGATGACATTTGAGAATGTAATTTTTAAAAACCTTATCATTTGTGAGATCTGTGTAATTTGGTGAATAGGTATTTCTAAGTGGCTATTGGATGCTGTTATAAAATATTGCATAAATAAAAGATCCATTCAAAACACAACATACATCAATAAATTAATTTAACAGAACACAAAAACATTACTATGGTATGATTTCAGGCCACATTACAACTAACCTTTGAGAAATTACCACTTTTTAGTCAGAAATGGTGTCACAAGCCTGTAATCTCAGCGCTGTGGGAAGTTTAAGCCTAGCCCATGCAATTGAGTAATTTAGTGAAAATTTGTCTCAAAAAAGGAATTGGGAATGTTGCTTAGTGGGAAGTCCCTGGGTTCAGTCCCCAGAACTGTGTATACACACAGGCATGCGCACACAGAAGCTACTGCTTTTTTGAGTTTCATTGTGTAGAGAAATATCTGTGAAAAAAGCTACTTCCCCTTAGAATATCATATTTAGATGAGGTTGCATTTTCTTCATGTACTTTAACGAGAGCAACATATTGTAAGGAATTATGTGCAGATGCAGGATCCATGGAGAATGCAGCCATCTCCTGTTGAGTCGGAGAGTAGAGTTAGAGAAAAATGTAAAATAATGCCATTCATCACACTTTTTGTTTTCTCTTGGAAAATATCATTTTTGTGAAAGTATTTTAACATCTAATAGTTTTATTATTCTAATAAACATTTAAAAAAATTTTTTTGTATTTTTGTTATGGTAAATATTGTTATATATAACCTACAAAAGAAAACTGAGATTCTCTAATTTTTTTTAAGTATCTAAGGTAGTCTATAGGTAAAAGTATGTGAATTACTGATTTAATCAATTTATATTGATAGATTCTAAAGTTTTGCCTAGTTTTTACTATTACAGACATTACTGCAATGTACTTTTTTTTTGCACATTTGTGTGATTCTTTCAGTAGAATGAATTCCTAGAAATACAGACTATCAAGTGATATTTTCATTTTTAGATATTAGCAAATTACCTTTAATGTAGCTATATTAAATTTTGCAGATAGTAGGTTAAGGTTCCCTTTCTTCACTGTAATTAGTGTTGTCAGTCCTGTCAATTAAAAATTTGTGGTTTTTTGAGGACTAATTAGACATCTTTCTGTGACTACTAGTTGCTCATCTTTCTTAATTTGTAAATTGTTTATATTTTTTATCTTTTTTGATGTCATTTCTTTCAATTTTACAAGATTTTGAATGTAAGATATTTAATTTATTTTTTAATATTACCATATTTATTCATCTTTTCCATTATGGTTTTGGCTTCTGAATTTTATGTTTTATATAGGTTTTATGTGGCCTCATCTACTCCAAATTACAAAAATACTTTTCTGTTTTCTGCTAATTGACTGGTACTTTTAACCAGTTTTATTTAAACCCATCCTAGACATGAGAGAGCTGAGTTTTAGTTCTAATCTATGTAGGATCTATAATTGCAGGTAGTAGAAACTTGATTAATTTTAGAGGAAAATTTAAAAATAATGAATTAATTATGTGATATATCACTGCCTTCACCCCCTGATATTGACAGTTTCTTTTGCCTATTTTTCTTTAGTTGAGGAAACGTGTGAAGCTTGAAGGGAAAGAACTTGAGGAATACTTGGAAAAAGAGAAACTGAAGAAAGAAGCTGCTAAAAAACTGGAGCAGTCAAAAGAGTGAGTTATGTTCATACAGGTTCATATAGATTTTAAGTTTATATATTTAATTTGAAATAATCCCCCCCACCCCCCTCCTCAGGACTGGGGATTGAACCTGGGGCCTTAATACTGAGTTCCATCCCCTGCTCTTTTTTAAAAAATCTTTTGAGACAGCATCTCACTAAATCAGTAAGTTGCCCAGGCTGGGCTCAAATTTGTGATCCTCCTACTTTAGCTTCCCAGAATGCTGAGATTACAGATGCGTACCACGCTGCTCAGCTCAAAAGAACGTATTTCAAAGACTTAAATGTTCAGTTGGAAATATTTAAATTTTCTTAGAACTTCATTACTTTTGTTACATCTTTCAAATGGCTAAGCTACCAATTCCTTTCAGTGCTGATAGTAATCTACACTTGTCTATTGGTAGTTAATGCTATGTTTTATAAAATACTGATGTAATATTGAATATTATTATATCATCAGTTGAATTGATACTCAGTTAATAACATTGAATTCAGTTAGTAACATTGAATATTAATTCAATAACAATTTCATAAATATTAATTTAAAATCTTTTGGGGACTTTATGACCTGGATTTATTCCACAATCCTCCCAGGGCAGACATAGACTCCAGTGATGAGAGTGATGTCGAGGAAGATATTGACCAGCCATCGGCTCATAAGACAAAGCATGACCTGATGATGAAAGGTGAAGGTAGTCGTAAAGGAAGTTTCTTCAAACAGGCAAAAAAGTCTTATCCTATGTTTCCTGCCCCAGAAGAAAGAATTAAATGGGATGAGTATGGAGAGATTATCAAGTATGTGAGCAAAACAGACTTTTCTTTCTTACAGATTGTAGGTATCCATTGTGTTATTTCAGCTCAATAAATTTGGTCAGCATGTACTTTGTTAGATTCTGAATACTGTGGCTTGCCAGATATAGAGGACTTGTAGTTTGAAACAAAAGTAGAAATGTTGTGGGCCACCTAGAAAATTGATATGAAGGAAAATTAATATTTTGTTGTATGAATGGTTTAAAAAGATGAACAAGACTTTTTCCCATGTCAAAAGAAGTAAGAGACACTTGGAGAAAGGCATATAATAAAAGGAAATTTTGATGTGATTGTATGTAGTTTAGGAAATGGGTTATGATCCACACATTATACACGTTTTAAGTTATAAGAAGAATATGAGGTAACATGAGTAGAACCACAGAATAGCCATAAAATCTATACCCACTGTCAGAAAACAGCTGAAATCACATAAGCTAAATTGCAGATTTGAAAACACCTTTCAGGGTCCCCATTACTTCCCTGGTAAATGTTAGATGCCTCAGCACAGTATGTGATATCTTTCATGATCTGGTTTCTTATTTTCTGTTGTTTTCTGTATTTGTGTTTCTTTTTGCTTTGTGGTTTGTTTGGGGATGGGGGCTTATGTTGCCCAGGCTGCTCTGGAATTCCTAGACTCAAATGATTCTTCTGCCTCAACCTCTCAAGTAGCCAGGATAACAACATGCTACTCTATCTGACTTAGTTTCTCCATATTTCTTGCACTTTTCTTTGTGCATCCCTAATGCTGTTTGAGCATGTAAATGGACTTAGGTCATTCCTGGGTTTAACTAAGAAATTCCATTGTCTACTTCGCTCTCTAAAGCTATAGAGAGGAAACAACAATTTAGCACAAGTGCTTGGTTTTGTTTCTCTGTTTTCCATGTGCTTTCTTTGTCACTTCCATAATGTATTTTTTTTTTTTTCATACTGGGGATTGAACTTACAATCTCTCTCTTGCCAGGCAGGTGCTTACACCACTGAGCTAAATCTCCAGCCCCCATAATGCATGTAGTATACTTAGGTCATTCTTGGGATAACTGAGGAAAATTCCCTTGGTTCCCTGGCTCTCCAGAACAATAGAAAACAAAACAGCTTGCCACTGATGAGTTTGCTTGCAGTTCCATTTGGCCATTGGCCAGTCTGTTTAACACACGGACAGTGCTTTTTAGCTTTAGTTTCTTTATCTGAACATGTGGATATGAATTATATGAGGGTTTTCTTTTTCTTTTTTTGCAGTTGAGGAGGTGCTAGGTTTCAAATCCAGGACCTTGTATGTGCTAGGCAGATGTTCTACCATGAACTGCACCCCTGTCCCTAAAGGTTGTGTTCTTAAGGCACTTAGCATAGAACCTGACATGTAGTAAATGGGCCTGAAGTGATTGCTGCTGCTGCTGCTGTTATTATGTAAACTACAGGTAGAGATACTGGGCTGCAGAAGATAGAATCTGCTGCAGCAATGTGGGTATTGGAGAATAGATGCCTGGATTTCCAGAGGAGCAGAGTGGACTTGGGAGTGACATATAGACAGTTGTAGGAGTTAGAGACAGAATTTTTTTTTTTTTTAAGAGACAGAATTTTTAAAATGAATTTTTGATTTTACTTTTAATTAGAACTCTGATATTGGAAGTAAAAATGGGAAGACGTGTTCGTTAGTAGTACACTGAAATAAAGATGAAGGCTTATGAAGGAACTAAAAATTTTGTATCTGTGTTCTCAGAAATGTGCAAATAGAGAATTATCTGCTTTCTTTGGACAAAAAGTAAATAACAATTCTAAAGGACATCTTAGGAGTTCTTAGGTGTATCTTCTTGGGATTTGGCAAAGAAAACCATAGAAATTGACAAAAATAATTATTTGAAAAGAATGTAGTGCCCGATTGCAAAGTGCTTCTTATAGCCGCCGAGCCCTTCGAATGACCTTTCAGCAGTCTTTCACTAGGGACCTTTGACTAGTCTACACAATGTGCATAAAGAGCACTCTACAGTGGGCATGAGAAACATGCCATATCTAGTCATTTGATTGATACTATGAAATTTATTGGCTTGAGATCAAATGTATATTTTAGTCTTAAAATTTGTGAGCAATCTAGAAATGTATGATACCTAGTAGTTATACATCTTATATAATATTAGCTTGCTTCTTACTACTTCTAATTAGAGACTTATTCTTTAGACCAGAGGATTTCTTAGTGCCAGAACTTCAAGCTACTGAAGAAGAAAAAAGCAAATTAGAATCTGGTTTGACAAATGGAGATGAGCCCATGGATCAGGATTTATCTGATGTTCCAACTAAGTGTATTTCTACAACAGAATCTATTGAAATAAAGTAAGTGCTTTTGCTTTTATTGCATCTGGAAAATAGATTATAAGATAAAATTTTACATTATTTCCAAGTGGAATTTCTTAATATCCTCTGGCAAGTTGATGGTTTTAAAATTAATTGCTTTTTCCATGAAAAGATGTGTGAAATATGGGGTATTTCCTCTTCATTAATGGCATTTGAATGTCCAAGTAACTGAGTGAGAGAAAAAGGGAGATAGACATTAAATTTTTCTGGCCTTCTCATTGTCTTGCAGCAGGTAAAAGATACATAGTGCAGCTTACAAGTTTTAATTTTTTCTGCTTAACTGCTTGTTTCATAAAGTATGCCTCTTGATTTAAAAATCACTAATGCCCTCATGTCTAGAAAATTTAACTGAAGTTTTAATATCTTCATAACTTCTTATAACCACCTGTTTTTTCCCTTTCTACTTAGAAACCTTTTCCCTTTCTTTCTCCTTAGTATAATTTTAAAATTTTTTGAGTCATCAGAGAACAAGTTGGTTTATTTTCCCAGTGAAACATTTTATATATTCTCAGGAATAGCTGAGGCATAAGTAATTCATGTTGACAGTATAACACGTTTTCTCAAGTTCTGTGTACATTTCTTTCCTGTAAAGCAATTTTTTTAAAAAAAAGCTTAGCTTTGGAATTATCAGAAAAGTAAGGTTAAATAATCATGTCTAATTGCAGAGCCAGGGTTACTTACATAGACTATGAAGGACGCTCCGATGGAGATTCCATTAAAAAAATCATTAATCAGATGAAACCACGCCAATTGATAATTGTCCATGGCCCACCAGAGGCCAGTCAGGATCTGGCAGAGTGCTGCCGTGCTTTTGGTGGGAAAGATATTAAAGTGTACATGCCAAAGCTGCATGAAACAGTTGATGCCACCAGTGAGACGCACATCTACCAGGTAAGGAGGCTGCCCCCCCAGCCATAAGGAATTAAGCACTTTGTGTTACAGATCAGGAGACATTGGGAATGTGGGGTGAGCAAGATGGACATGGTTCCCTGCCCTGGCAGAGCTGAGAGTCCATTGGGTTTGTAATCAGCAACGAGCATTTCCATTCTGGTCATTCTTCTTCTTCCTCTTCCTCTTCTTCGTTGTTGTCTTCTTCTTCTTCACTTTTTTTTTTATTGTTGTTGTCTGTTTTGCTTCATTTGGTTTTTTTGAGATGGGGTCTTGCTGTGTAGTTCAGGCTGGCCTTGACCTCACTGTGTAGCTCTGGTTGTCCTTGAACTCGTGGCCATCCTGCTGCCTGAGCCTCCCAAGTGTTGAGATTACAGGTGTGCACCACCAAGCCTGGTTATTGCCTCTGATAAAGGAAGTATAGGATGCCGTGAAAGTATAAAGTCAGATCCTTGAGCCAAATTGGAAGGCTTAGAAAAGGTTTCCTGGAACAAGTGATAACCAGGCTGAATCCTGATGGATGTTTAGCTGAATTGTGAAGACAGCTAGAGTAGAAAAGAGGGCAAAGCATGTTCCAGGCAGAGGGAACAATATTTGTAGAAGGGATAGTGAGTGTTCAAGAATTCAAGTTTAAAAAAGAAGTTCACAGATGTCAAGATTCTCCTAATTGGAACAAATGGGAGACAGGTACAGAAAATAGGACTAGTAGAGGAGAGATGAACTCTTACCTGGTTGTGGGAGATGGTGACAGTTGAAGGTAGGAGTGATGTCTGTATCTGGAAGAAAGGGGTTAGAACTTACAAGGCAGGAAGATTATTCTGGGTAGAGCAAGAGGAAGGAACATTCCAAGCCACGAGGTGTGACGCGGTGTGGAGTATGCCAGGGGCTGCAGTGGATGCGTGGCCCGGCCTGGCCGTGTGTGAGCATCAGGTGCTCTGCTCTTACCCTCACTAGTAGTAGTGCAAACATGGGAGGCACCAGCCCAGCATTCATATTGGACAAGAGCAATGCATGTGATTCCAGTGTGCAGCAAAGGTTCTCTGCTTTGGGAAGTAGACCAGGACTCTGATGATCTTACAGGCTGTTATGAGCATCAGATGAGGGAAAGATTTTTTAGATTGGAATCAGATTTGAATCCTAGCATCAGAGTTAGGAAATGACAGTGAGAGGTCATATGTGATTTGGTAATTTATACTCCGTGGGTTTTATCTCTCCTCCTCCCTTTTGCACATCCAGGTGAGATTAAAAGACTCACTTGTCAGCTCCCTTCAGTTTTGTAAGGCAAAAGATGCTGAACTAGCGTGGATAGATGGTGTCTTAGACATGAGAGTTTCCAAAGTGGACACAGGAGTTATTTTAGAAGAAGGAGAGCTCAAGGATGATGGAGAAGACTCAGAAATGCAAGTGGATGCTCCTTCAGATTCCAGCGTAATAGCTCAACAGAAAGCCATGAAAAGTCTGTTTGGAGATGATGAGAAAGAAGCAGGTGAAGAAAGCGAGATCATCCCTACTTTGGAGCCCCTGCCGCCTAACGAGGTAAGAAAGCCTGTGCCTTTTCTGTCTCTTCTTAATTTATCTTCCTTCTAGTTTTCTTTTTATGTTTGTAACCATTTAAAATATGTTTTATGTAGGCTGATTTTGGAGTTCTTAAAAAAGATTACTCAAGCTGAGCATGGTGCCCATGCTTGTAGGCCCAGCACTTGGGAGGCTGAGGCAAAAGGATCTTGAGTTTGAGGGCAGCTGGGCAACATGTGTAGTTCAAAACCAGCCTGGACTCCAGACCAAGACCCTGTGTCAACTACTCGCTCTCAAAAGGCAGATTACCCAAGACATGTTCCTGTGTTTCTGTGTGTGTATCCAATCTCTGTGGCTAGAAAATAACAATTTCAAGGAAACCTTTACCAAATCTTTGAAGATATGGAATGGTTTCATAGGTGGTTGTTTTGTTTTGTTTTGTTTTGTTGGGGTTTTTTGTTTGTTTGTTTTTGGTACTGGGGATTAAACTCATGATTTTGTGCTTGCCATGACCTTGTGCATATGCCACCGAGCTAAATCCCCGGCCCCATGGTTTGGTTTTTCAGCATGGATTTGTTTTGGTTTGGTTTGGATTTTGGTTTTTTGGTTTTTGGTTTTTTTTTTTTTTTTTAAGACAAAGTCTCGCTATGTAGCGGTTCATTATGTAGCCTAGACTGGCTTCAAACTCTCAGAGACACTCTTGCCTCAGCCTCCCAAGTGATGAATTATAGGCATATGCCACCACACCCAGCTTTCAGCGAGGATTTTTAAATACTAAATTTGATTGTCAGGATCATTTATCTGCCCGCTTCCAATCAGATTAATAGTTCTCTGAGAATGTCATACTCTTGCATTCCATTTTGTATGTTGTCGGTTAAGTTTAAATCACTTTTGGATTTGATGCAGTTAGAATCTTTGATTAAGTATAGCCATAATTCTAGCTTAATATTTATTTACATTTTCTCAAGAGGGAACTGTTTAATTAGCAAAGATTTCAGGAAATGAAACTTAGAGCAGTATTAGAACTCTAAGAGCTCTACATGTTCATTAAGTGTAGTCTAGTGCTGCTATGAATCTGAAACTCTCCCTGGATTCCCTTTTAGTGCTGCTCTTGAAATTGGCAGGAGGAATTAGAGAATCTTTTCTCTCGTGTGAAAGCCAGCATTCTTCAGAGCAATTTCAGAGTGGCAGCATTAGGCAAGGACCACTTGCCTCTCTGATTCTAAACCCGTGGCACCCATTGCATTCACTGTGAGAGGGGAGGGCAAGTGGAAATGGGATTAGGGAAGAATTACCCCCTGAACTAAGCAAAGGACTGGAATTTGGAAAATGAATTTTTGGTTCAGTTCTGCCTTTCGGCACTCTACTTGACCCTTTCGAGCAAGTGGGTGAGTGAAGAGCGTGTTACCACTCATTCTCTGTTATTAGGAGGCATGACTAATAAAATTGTGAAACATCAGAAAATTGTAAAGGGCTTTGTAATGTCAAGTAACGAGGTGAAACCCAGAATAACAAATGTGAACGTGATTTACAGTCTTAAAATGATCTGTCAGAGGACTTCGTGGAGTAATAAAAATTCTCAGCAGTCATGTGACACTTTAGTTTATTCAGTACAACTTTGTGTACGATGTTTTATTTGAATTTATTGTTTCTCCTTTCACTTCACCCAAGGTTCCTGGACACCAGTCAGTTTTTATGAATGAACCAAGACTGTCAGACTTCAAACAAGTTCTTTTACGGGAGGGAATTCAAGCTGAATTTGTAGGAGGGGTACTTGTCTGCAACAATCAAGTAGCAGTCCGTAGAGTAAGTTTGTTTTTCATAAGGACTGAATTGATCACATCCTTCAGCTGTTCTGTCAGTTTGAATTCTTTCTTGATTGGTAATTTCACAAAACTGAAAACCAGTAATTTATATTTATAATGATGACCTTGAAGGATTATATGTGACTCTGAAGAAATACATAATTTTATGGTAAATTTTTATTGCTTGAATCCTCTGACATTTATGTGTCTATATAACATTTGTTACTTGGATATTTATATTTGATAAATCAGAGCATTCTATTTCCCACTAGTTGTAACCTATTTATCTATTTTGCTTATTATGTCTGCATATTAATGAATAGCAAATGTACTAAATAACTCTTTTTCTTAATCTTGATTTCTAGACGGAAACTGGACGCATTGGGTTAGAGCATTCTATTTCCCACTAGTTGTAACCTATTTATCTATTTTGCTTATTATGTCTGCATATTAATGAATAGCAAATGTACTAAATAACTCTTTTTCTTAATCTTGATTTCTAGACGGAAACTGGACGCATTGGATTAGAAGGCTGTCTTTGTCAAGACTTTTATAGGATAAGAGACCTTTTGTATGAACAGTATGCCATCGTGTGAAGGGCATGATGTCAAGAAGTATCTGCTTGACCTTTCTAAGAAAAAAGGATTCTTATCTTACTCTAAGCTTTTGCTCCTTGGTTTTACAGCATATAAAATGAATCTGCCTGAAAAACTGAACATGTATTAAATTTTTCAAAATATAAATAGAAGGCTGGGCATATAGCTCAGTGGTAGAGTGCTTGCCTGATATGCACAAGACCCGAGGCTTTGATTCCCAGCATCAGAAAAAAAGAAAGACAGAAAGAAGGAAAATCGAAAATGTAAATAGAACTCATTTTGATAGCGCTCAGAATGAGCACCCTGCTTTTGGCTTCAGAGTGATAGAGGTCCTAACCAGTGTACAGGCTAAGAATTAAAGATGACCAGTTCCTTTACAGACCCTCACTTGAGAAGGGCTTTTTACTTGATCATACGATGCAATTAGCAAACCAGTTCATGGCCTTAGAGAGCATGTTTGCATGCCCTCTTGCAAATAGCTTCTTGTATTTTCTAGAATGAAAAGAGAAGTATTTGGCAAAGATGTGCTGCAACAAAACTAACTGATAAAGTAGTTTTATGAAGATTAGGTGTTTAAAAAGAAGTATTTGTGCTATGATTCTTCTTTTGAATTCTAGTGTATATTTTCACATGGTATGTATCTGTTCCCAGTAATTCACTCTAGTGTGAAGTAGTACGCATTTTGTTCAGGAATCAATTTTTATTTCTCCCATTTCTTGTTCTCAGGGTGGTGTGTTTTGGTTTTGGGGGGGCGGTTTTGTCCAGTTTCACCATTATTTGAATATATGTCATCCAAAAGAACTGCTTGATGTGTTAGTCTTAAGGGTTCTACATGTTAGATACAACTATCAGCTAGGTTGCTATACTTGAAACTGTTTAGTGCTGTAATTTTAAGAAACAATTGAACTTCGCTTTTTTTATAAAGTAGCAGTGTAATTTAAGCAAAATATGTAAATGTTTTCCCCTCTTAAGCTCGCTGTCTTCGAAGGTTAGTGCAGCAGTGATTAGATTTTATAGATATTACCACGGAAGTAACACTGCAACTGGCTGGACACAGTAGCACATGCTTGTGATGATCTCAGCTATGCGGGAAGCTGAAGTAGGAGGGTCACAAGTGCCAGACCAGCTTGGGAAACTGAGCAAGACATTCTCAAAATAAAGAGGACTGGGAATGTAGCTCGGTAATAGAGAGTTTGCCTAGCAAGGGTCAGGCCTGGGTTCAATCCCCAGTACTGCTAAAAAACAAAAGAAAAAACTAAATATGGTTAAGGTCATCTTTGTTGTCCTGATACAATATGAATCATTTGTATTAATAGTAAAAGTTGAGTATATGCAATTTTCATTGGATTTAAGCAATGAAAACCACGGTACCCTATTGTAATTTTTTGATTGTTATTATTTTTATTTTTTAGAAAGTATCTTACTCGTGGTATACCTGATGCTTACCCTCTTTACACTTAGCATTTTTAAGAGAATCAGTCTTTGTTAATTTTTGTGGAACTGTGTATATTTCAACGCAGTCACATCAGAATAGAATTAATACTTCATTCTGTTTCAAATGCTTGTAAAACTTCTATTGTGGATTATAATACTAATACAAAGTTTACAGCCTCCTGATCCTGAAGACCACATATGCAAACTAATGTTTCAGAAGATGAATAGCTAAGTTATATTTTCTTTCTAGTACCACTTATATCCCAGAGGATATAAAGTCTGCATTTGTTTCATAGTTTAAAATGACTGGTTTTACATATACCATTGTTGAAAAGTTTGCCTTGCCTACCCTGTCTGTTGGCCTATGAGCAATAATCAGACTTCACAGTACAGAGCTCGGTGTGGTGGCACATTCCTGTATTCAAGGCGCTCGGGAGACTGAGTCAGGAGAATCAAGTTCAGAGATAACCTGGGCAACACAACAAGATAAGGAAGTAAATAACCAACCAACCAACCAACGAACCAACCTGCCAACCATTTAAAGATTGCCGTGTGCTATGTCATTGGAAGTGCAGTACTTGTTTTCTAGAGAGATGATAATGTTATTGAAACAACTGAAGTGAAGACCTTTGTGTTAACATGTTACTTAAGAGAAATACCAATTTTACTAACAACTGTGAGGTAAAACAGAGACTCAGAGAAACTTTCAAAGCAAGAAAAAATACATATGGACTGTGTACAGACACCTGCAAATAATTTTGTTAAAAAGAAATTTTTAGTGTAATGTTTTGTTGCTGTGGGCTTATACATGTTAGGTATTGTTACAATTATCTGTATGCTTTCACAACCCAATAGGTGACCAGAAAAAGAAATGAGGAAATCAGTTGTCTAAGGAGGACCAGTTACCTTTTTAAAAACTGGGTTGTAATTAACATGCCATGAAATATTCATTGTTTTAAAATGTACAGGTCATTTGGTGTATTTTCAGAATCATGGAACCATTATTCTACTGTCTAATTCCAGAACATTTTCATCATTCTAGAAAGAAACCCCATACTCATTAGTGGTTATTCCCCACTTTCCCTTCTCCATATCCCATCAATCATTAAATTTTCTGTCTCTATGGATTTCCCATAAACACAGAAACAAGCAACATACAGCCTTTGTGTCTGACTTCTTTCACTTACTATAGTGCTGTTTTTAAGCTTCATCAATTAGTAACATGTATCAGTGTCTTTTTTTATGGTGGAACTATATGCCATTATATGGCTATGCTATATACCACATTTTGTATTTTCATCAGTTGGTGAACATTTGAGTTGTTTCCAATTTTTGGCTATTAGGAAGAATGCTACTTTGAGCAGTCATGCATGAAGCTTTTTTTCCTTTTTGAATATTTTCAATTTTTGTGCATATATATCTTTTTTTTTTTTTTTTTTTTTGAGACAGGGTCTCACTATGCAGTTCATGCTGGCCTTGAGCTCACTTTGTAGCCCAGGCTGGCCTCAAAACTTGCAAGGATCCTCCTGCCTCAGCCTCCCAAGTGCTGGAATTACAGGCATGCACCACAATGCCTGGCTTCTTGGGTATATACCTAAGAATTGAATTATAATTCTGCTTAATTAAGGAGCTGGCAGACCGTTTTGCAAAGTGATTGTACAAATTTCCACCAATATATGTATGAGAGTTCCATTTTCTCCACATTCTTTTTAACATTTATTTAGGCTATCCTAGTGCATATAAAGAGGTATTTTGTTGAGCTTTTAGTTTGATTTTTTTTCTAATGAATACTAGCAAGCATATAATGCGCTCATTAGCTGTCTTCTTTGGAGTAATATCTATTCAAATCCTTTTTTTCCATTTTTAAATTGGTTTTTTTAATGATTGAGTTATAAGGTTTCTTTAGATATGTTCTGGATACTAAGCATGTATATATATGTAAGTAAATATTTTATATGTGTAAATTATATATATGTAAATTATATGTGTACTTGTTACATATGTGTGTATATGCATATGTATATATAATATTTTACATATATATTTTACATATATATGTAAGTAAATATTTTATCCCAGGCTAGCCTTGAACTTGTATCCTCTTGCCTCAGCCTCCTGAGTAACTGGCAGTACAGGCATGTACCATCATACCCAGCTTTGGATTAATTTTTGTTAATGGTGTAGGGAGATTATTTTTCCACTGAGTTATTTTGCCACCCTTGGTGCAAATTAGTTGTTTCATTGATCTCTATATATCTGTCTTTGTGCCAGTACCATAGAATCTTGATTACTTTGTAGGAAGTTTTGAAAGAGGGCAGTGTGAATATTTCCACTTTGTTCTTTCAAGATTATTTCCTCTGTGTTGATTCCCTGAATTTCCACATGAGTTTTAGAAACAGCTGATCAATTTCTACAGAAAAGCTCACTTTCTTCTGATGGGGGAGAAGCAATTGTTACAGCTTAACACCCTGAGAGAGTGTGATGGCTGAGAGGGGCTGAAGAGTTCATCTCGCTCAGCCGACTACCTGAGTTTCGAACGTTGGCCTGTGCAGTGGTAAGGGGTTGCTCAGCATCCACGGGGCTGGTCAAAGGGAGGGTTGGGGATGGAACTGTCCCCCATCCAGTCCCTTGTATACTATTGTGTTGCCTCAGCTCCTGATTTACATTCATTTCTTCTGTCCTAAGATTGGCAGCTGTCACTTAGGACATAGCACGCTGAGGAAGATTGATTGCCATTCTGTGTCACGGGCCAGTACAGGTGAGAAAGTAACTGTCACCTGCACTTTTCTTTGGTTGTAAGCTTCTACAATTTTATCACAAGTTTATTGTTCTTTAAAATATTGATGAGCTGGGGATTAGCTCACTGGCATAAGCGCCTGCCTGGCAAGTGTGAGGTCATGAGTTCAATCCCTGGTACCAAAAATAAATAAGCACCTGCCTGGCAAGTGCGAGGTCATGAGTTTGATCCCTGGCACCAATAAATAAAATAAAATAAAAATATTGATGAACTGATTGTGACTTAAGTCAGATGGTTTAGAATGAATATAACAGTGGGAATTGAAACAGGAACATGCACTAATTCCAAGGAAAGATTCAGGTAGTTTTTTTCCCCTCTTTAATTTTTCAGTTGCGTTTATAGGAAAATACCCAGAATTACTAAAATGAATTTAAAAATCAAAACTTCGCTGGAGGTGAAGGTGCCTACTATTGCTTCACCATCTCTCCCTGTGATCATTTCCACGACCCCCCCCCCAACATATGGCTTCATTTTTTGATGCTTTTCATTCATTATTCAGGCTTCTCTCGTGCTAATTCTGAAAATCAGAATGATTCCAGAAGGCCTAATAGAAGGCTGGAGAGTTTTAAATCTCTCTTCATTATATTTGAAAAGAACCAGAGTATATGTGCTTTTTATGTGAAACTTTTAATGGGTTCCGTGGATCCTACCCTCCCACCCCCCACAGGGCCTTGTGCGTGTTAGGCAAGCACCCTCCCACGGAGGTTTATTCCCCACCCCTACGCAGACCTCTAACGCTGAGCAGGAGTCTCAAGCAGAAAATAGGCAGAAGATTCATTAGCACTTAACCATTTTCTGAAGTAACTATTGTTTAGTATTCAGTTTGTAGTATTTCTTTTTCATCTGACAGTTATATCCTTTTAAATACACTAACTGTACATTCAATACTAGTGGACGCCTTGAAACAAATCACTGTAGGAAGCTTTATTTCAAGGATACTGCTTCTGCTCCTGTTGTAAATTGTTTGGATTTTTTTTTCCTCAAATCCATTTCCTAAGCTTATTAGAAATGGAAATTGTTTCAGAAATATATGGTAGTCTTGGCCCAACATGTCATTACCACTTCACTGTAAATGATGAAAAAAAAATTAAAACTCTTCCTAAGGACAGACATTTCCTGCCATAGAAAGTTTTTATGCTAAAAATCATTTAATGTCAAACTCAAAAATAGTGGTGTGTATACCAAAAATTATAAAAATATACTACTATGATTTCCAATTTTACCCATAGGCCATGGTATAGGTGACCTTTCATATTTTTGTATCAGCATAAATGCTGTATCAGCTTTCCCATGTTAGAACACAGTATCTGACACCTATAACTTTAATGGAAGAGAGGTTTAATTTAGCTTAGAGTTTCCAGGGATTCAGTCCATGGTTAACTGGCTCTAAGGCAGCAACATTATGGCAGAGTGTGTAGTGGAGCAAAGGTGCTTAGTTTACAGTAGCAAGGAAGTAGAGCGAGGGACAGTGCCAGAGAGGATGGACAAAGGCCATAGATAGTACCCAGGGTCACACCCAGTTGACACACCCAGACACACTCAGAAGTGAGTTCCATCAATGCTTCGGGCAACTGCCAAGTCAATCAAGTTGATAAAATCATCTGTCACAAGTGCATGAGATTGTTAATAATTTTCAGCTATGTAAAAACATCTGAAATCTACAGCAGAATTTTAATTTTCAATGACAGCATATATAATTTTTTTTTCAAGGAGATAAAAGGAAAAAGAATATTTAATAAGGCCCCAGAACATTGTGCATTGTAATTTTTTTTAATTTTATTTTTTTATTAGTACATGTTTGTACACACATTTACAGTTGTGTTTTTTCTTTATTGTTGTTTTTTGTTTTTTTGAGACAGGGTCTTGCTTTGTAGTTTAGGCTGCCCTTGAACTCACCCAGGCTGTTCTCAAACTCACAGTGATCCTCCTGCCTCAGCCTACCAAGTATAGGGATTACAGATGTGTGCCACCATGCCTGGTACATTTTTAATTATTAAGCAGAATTTTCTATCTGCATTATTACTCATTAAGGAAAGCTTACACATTTATTTCACCTGTTCTTTTGGATACTTTTACCAAAGTTAATTAAACCATAGAGATTTTTTTCTAGGAGTATAAAAACCAGTGTAATACAATCCTTGTAGTTAAGCAGTCAGTGTGTACTGATTTTTTTTTTCCAAATCCATTTTGTTTCAAGGGGAAAAAGAAAAAACTAAAACAATTTCAAAACACATCGCAATCGGGACAACAATGGTACATACATTGCACATTGTTGTCCCCAAATCATTCACCCAGAGCACAAGACATCTGTATTCAATTGTCTGAACAATACTGGCACAAATCTTTCTCTTGTGAACTCAGAGAAATCAGTAATATATCTTAACTATTTGTTTATATACATTTATGTGTACTAATTTTAAAAACTTTATTTTGAAATAATTTTAGAGTTGCTGAGAAGTTAAAATAGTTTGAAATATCCTATATATTCTTCCCTTATGTTCCCTGTTAATATTTTGCCATATTTACCTTATTATATATGATTTCTTGAACAGTTGGATGCTAAGTTGCAGTTGTAATGTCACATTAGTCCTAAACATTTCAGTGAGTATTTTTTTAAAAATACATTCTTATGCATCACCACAATATACCCACCAAAGTCAGGAAATCAACACTGATAAATTTCTGCCATTTAATTCATAAACCCTATTCAAATGTTGCCAATTTTGTATTTTTAAAATGTCATAACTGCTTTTTGATCTAGGATCCTATCCAGGCTGATGTGTGCATTTAATTATAATTTTTTCTTTAATCTTCCTCAGCCTGGAGCAGTTTCTCAGATTTTTTTTTTTAATGACCAAGACATTTTTAAAGAGTACAAGCCATTTTGTAGAATAACCCGCTCTTGAGGTTTGTCTGAGGATTCCTACTGATTAGGCTCAGCTTATGAGTTGTGGGGCAGGAATGCCAGAGAAGCAATGCTCAGTGTCTGCATTGTATCAGAAAGGACAGAGTCGGTTTTTTCCACTACTGGTGGTGGTCACAGTCAGTTAGGATCTTTCTCCACTGTGAAGGTAACAGTAAATTTATTCTGCTTTTTCCTTTCTTTCCGTTTTGATATTAATAAAATATACATGATATGTATATATCCATAGTGAAATGAGTGCTACAGATACACAACACTGGACATTTTGTCAGGAGCTACTTTGAGACTATGGCAACATCCTGGTTTTCTCCAAGTTTTCATACTCCAGTTTTGGCATGACTTTATGATTTTTGTCTGAATCACTTACTGCCAAATGGTGATTTTCTAGTTCTACCTTCTACTTTTAATTAGCATTCTGCTTTCCATTTATTTATTCTGCATTTCTGTTGGTAGGGAACATGTTTTATATCTACACGTTATCACGATTTATCCTAATGATCCCATTGTGCTGGGCTTGGCAGTGGGAGCACTTTTAGGCTGACTCCAGGGTCCTTTTGACACATGCCCATGTTCTACATTTCTGGCTCCCTGAGATATTCCAGGCTCATCTTGTATTTTTCCTATGCTAGTGGGATCAGAAATTTACCCCAGAGTCCTGGTTCACTATAGTGAAGAACGGTATTTAGAACCAAGAACTAGGTACGTGGCTGTGCTCATTGCTACCATGCTGTCATTGCCACTACATCTCAGTGGCCAAATGTGGAAATGTGTGCAGCTACGCTCCTTAACTTGTCCTGTGCGCATTAAAAAGCATAAGTTCACCCTGTTCTTCAACTCCACTTTTACTTCACAGGACTTACTCTAGTCTCTCCATATTTCCTGACATAATTCGTAAATCCTGTACATTTAAAAACTGGACTCCTGGGGCTGGGGATTTAGCTCAGCGGCATAAGCACCTGCCTTGCAAGCAAGTGGTTGTGAGTTCGATCCCTGGTACCGATTAAAAAAAAAAAAAAAACTGGACTCCAGTAGTTCTCAATAAATGGCCTATTGTTTACTGGCCACATGATTCACCAATCTCTTGACTGTAGGTTCGATCCCTTGCTCCAAGCCCCTGTAGATTGTTGCTATAACGATTGAGTTTCTTCGCTTTCCCCATACAAGGCTAACCTGCCAGTTGTACCCCGTAGTGGATATTTTGAAACTCACGCCTGGGTCTCAGCTGGGAGTCCCTAGGACACACTGCAGTTTATTGTACTCTAGCAATGGTGAAATAAACATCGCTTCTGGAAGATTTTGTTTTGTTTTGGTACTGGCAATCAAACTCGGGGCCTTGCACTTACCAGGCAAGCGCTGTGCCATGGAGCTCTGTCCCTGGCTTTTCTGGAGGGTTTTACTTGGAGATCGTATACAGTTATTTGGAGCTTTCGTTTGGTTATTTTGTTGAAATGTCTTCCTTATTACTTTCTATTCTATAATTAGGCCTTGTGCATAATGTTCAAACAAGCATCAGACAAATAATAATTACTATGGTGGGGTTGGCAGAGGAAAGCATGAAAATGAAGGAGCGACAGTGATCTTAATTCAAAGTAGAACACATTAGCCATTAAGGATCTTAAATAATGTGTGAGTGTTATTTTATAACTGTCCTTGCAAAAGAACTTTGACTGTCAGTTAGTCATTTGGCCCATCCACCCCCTTAACTCTTAAGTCTTAGGAGTGTCAGGACCAAGCGCACTGTGCTGAGTACTGAGGTGTTCTTTTATTAAACAGTCAGTTATTCTTCCTCTTAGCAGTCTGCAGTGGGAGGAATAATACCACGCTCCTGGACAAATGATTCCTTGGTAAGCGCAAGATGGAGTCCAATTACATAAACGCAGGCAATCTGTATAGTAATTGTTAGAACTTATTTCTACCTGTGGGAATATGACCACAGTTATTTCCATTTTGGAGATTTGGCTCACCTAATGGGAATAATTGCCTAAGCACCCTTTCACTAAAATAAAAAAATGACTGAATATTTCTGTGTACCAAATACTGTGGTAAGTACTCCGTATGCATTGTCCTAGTCCTCATGATTGTGGGCTATATATGTGCCCTTATTATCCCATGTAGAGATGAAACTGAGGCATATAGTTTGTCACTGGTCCTGCAGTTGTGACACATAATGGGTGTAGTGGTTTATGTCAGTGGCCTCCAAGCCTCATGAATTATGGACTGGACCAAATGTAGCATTTGTGATTGGTTCATTGTCTAGCACTTGGGTTGGTGGTGTGAGTGTTTCACCCACTCAGGGGTGGAGCCATGGCACGAAGAAGGTGTGTCGCCCTCTCTTGCCGGTTCGCACCTTGCAGTTTGTGGCTGCCATAAACCGCAGCCCCGCCATGCCACCTTGCCTTGGAGCCAACTGAGTATGGACTGAAACCTCCAAGAACTATAAGAAATAAACCTTTCCTTCCTTCATTTTGGGTGTCGGGCATTTTGTCCCAGCAACAAGTAAAAAGTAACTAAGACAATGGGTATTAACAGTGTGTAGAGGTTTTGATATGTTGTTAAAGTTCTTCAGTTTTGAGCAAAAGCGGTTGACTACCTTAAAGTAAAAGGGAGTTATTGAGACATTGACCCCAAGTGTCTCTGGGGGTCAGGCAGTAGGCCCGACAAGTCTTTCCAGGGCACAATGAAGGGAAGGAGCCAGCCCTGTGTTGGCTTTTGCTAAGTGCCAGCTCCGTAGCTGGTGAGATCACGCCTTGTCAGTCTTACAAAGATTAGATAGGGAAAATTATAAGGATCCAAAAGGCTGTTGCCCAGTTAGAAGAATGGATACTGGGAGGCAAAGCGTCAGCTCTCCATCCGCTCTGGTTAAGAGATCGGGCTCTGGAGTCAAGGAACTCCAACAGCAAGGCCCTGACGCTGTGCAGGCTGTGGATCTTATTTTGAATGTTAGTTCTTCCGTATTCAGGGATGATAGGACAGAACACTGACCCTGTCCAGGGTCAAGAGCAGAAACCATCCAAAGCAAGAGGACCTCTAGTAAGCACCTTCAAACATGGTCTTAAAAAGTGCCATGTTCATGTGCTTTGCGTTACATTATGGCCCTAAAGGTTCTGTATCACCTCTTCTTTTTTTTTTTTCCAGTGCTGAGGAGTTGACCCCAGGATTGCTATATCATTGAACCATTTCCCCAGTCTTTGTTTTGTTTTTGTTTTGAGACAGTCTTTTTGAGTCACTCAGGTAGAACGTGGACTGGTGATCCTCCTTCCAAGCATTTAGCTGAGGTTACAGACAGGCACCACTCTGCTTGACTGTTTTACACTTAAAGGACTTGTTCTGAGGAGTCTAAGTGGCTTTTTCAAAATCACAGGGATGATTATTGGTGAATTGGTGCTTTTACTGTGCCACTTCATGTGCAATAAAAGCTTTCTAATGTTTAGCCTTTCAGCTTCTACACAAGAATCCTTTAGAATAACTTCCAGTGCATACAATTTCCTCTAAATAACAGTGGAATTTACACCACATGACCTAATATAGAGCTAAGATTTTTTTTTTTTTTTACCTGTAGACATTTTCTAGGACAATTTAAATGCAGCAAACCTTCTAGTTTGGTAATGCGGTGATGCATTCATCCTAAAGATGGTGCATCTTTTTTTCTTTTTTACATTGGCAAAGTTTCACATTTATTTGAGACAGGAAAAAATTAAAGAAGAAAAATTGAAAATGAAGGATAAAAAAGAAACTGGCTCTGCAGAGTGAGTTTTGGCCAAGGAAAAATAAAATTAAAAAATGAAATAGGAAAAAGTATGCTCAAGAAAATATAGGGTGTCATGTTAGTGAAGATTCTGTGTCTTATCTTTACTGCTGATTTTATCTGTTTTCCATAGAATAAGAATACAAGTATTGTTTGGTCAAAAATAAGAAAATCTACACTCTGCCCAGAGAATCTTGAAACACGTTTATCCAGGAATGCTTCTATGTGGGTGCTGAAAAGGCATCTTGACAGTTTCTCATAGAATCTTGTGGCGGGGTGGGGGGTGGGGGGCTAACCCTTCCAAAGCTTATTTCCAAAGGCCTCATATTGGTGGCTCTGTGTGAGTGTGGATACGCAGGCTCTCCGCTTGACTCACCTGATCCTGTAATAAATTTCCTGGTTGAAGAGATTGGTGGCAGGTTAAGAAATGTGACAAATGCCCTGCCACTGGGAGAAAGCAGCTTTGTGTTAGAAGACAGGATTGGTACCTGAAAGGAGTCTGACAGGTTTGGACAGTGTACTCAGTCTAAGCAAATGAAATGTCTTCTGTGTTTCTAAATGATGCCACAAATACATAATGGAGGGAGAAAGCTTAGCATAAAACATCTTATTGTGTGACAGAGGCTGCCCAAAAAGGTAGTGGACATAAGGCCACATTACTAACAGGCTCGTGGACTCTAATAACAGACTTTCAAATGAAGGTGGAGAGGGCCTGCTTTATCTTACTGGTAAGGCTCCACTTAGAGCCTCTCATTCTATGTACCTTCCCCCCTTTTTACTTTGCCCTCTAATAATAAATTCGCAGTAGAGCAAAATTTAGAAGATGTAGGAGAACACAAAGAAATAGAAAAACACTTCTACATTAAATGTAGTACTTTTATCATTTTGGCCCTTAGCCATTTTTAATGAAGTGTTATCCTTGATAGGCACACAATTTGTATTGTGCCCTTAGAGAAAAAAACCTTGGGTGTTTGTAAACATCTTTTAAGGGTGGCAAGTACTTCATCATATGCCTGTATCATTATTTATTCAGCTCTCCCCAACTATTGGATGGATTCCAGCTTTTTTTCTCTGCAATCTGAAATGCAGTCATGCATCATGGTAAGATTAATTCTAGCAAATAACTGCCAACAACCCAAGTAGCACTTTTTACGAATGTTAGTAACTGACTGAGGCCCCGAGGAGAGTCCCAGCTTGTTAGAAGCAGAAGTGAACAGGAAATAAAGATCCTTGGTTTGGGGTATGCTGTAGGGCTCATGCGGGGAGTGGGAGGGTGGCCGTTTACCTTCCAGAGCAAGCCTTTAGGAACTCCAGCAGCCACCCAGAGGCTGATGATCGGCTAAGCTGTAGTGGCCCTTCTTTGTTCCTGTAGTGACCTGGCTTCCTGTGCCCACGTGTAATAAAAACACTAACATTTAACAACTAAATGGGGGTCAGGAGAACAATACATGCACGAGGCTCTGGGTTTGATCCCCAGCACTACAATAATTTTTTTTTTTTAAATGAGAGCATCCAGCAGCATAAGTGCCTGCTTGGCAAATGTGAGGTCGTGAGTTCAATCCCTGGCGCCAAAAAACAAAACAAATAAACAAAAAAATGAGAGCATCGGTAATCTTCCTACCACCATTTCCTAGAACATCACGGTTACAAGCATTTGCTTCCAGGGCCAGCATCTTTTAGTAGTTATCTACATCTGCCTTTCCTCCTGCTGCTGCTTTAAAAAATGGAGGCCAGGGATTTAGCTCATTGACACAAGCGCCTGCTTGGCAAGTGCAAGGTTGTGAGTTCAATCCCAGGTACAAAAAAAATAAATAAAGATATCTCTCACAACTTGTAAGACCATGTTTGTCCCTGACTACATGGGGAGAACTGGAACAAACTTTTCAAAAGATTTTTTAGATATCTCACTCTCCTCTTTACCTGATTTCTAGTAATTATTTAAAAGATGTTTCAAGCCAGGCGTGGTGGCACATGCTTGTAATTCCAGCACTCCGGGAGGCTGAGGCAGGAGGATCACAAGTTTGGTTCCAGCTGGACAACTTGAGAGTCTGTGTCAGAATAAAAACTTAAAGGAAAGAACTGGGATGTAGCTTAATGCAAAGGTCCTGGGCTCCATCTCCAGTATGGGTGGAGGAGCTCGTGGTGAGGAAGAACAGAGCCACTGCGGAAGCTACCACCTCCCACAAGCAGCTGCCAGCAGACACCTCCAAAACCAGCAAGGCTCAGGTCTGGGTGACTCCTCCATTCCGTGACTTTGGGTTCCTGACACAGGAGGCCACTATTAGCATAGCTGGCTCAAGTGCTCTGAAAAGCTTAACTTCTATTGGCAATTCTATGGAAATCAATGAAGGGCAACAAACTGCACGTCACAGATTAAAAACACACCTGGCCCTCTGTTTCCTTTTAGTTGCTGGCCCAGAAGTAAGAGGGCTATTATTGAATATTTACTGTGTGTCATTCACATACTATACACTACTTTGATATAGTCCTCAATGTAGCCCGGGCCAGATTTAATGAGTTATCCCCACTTCATAGATGAGAAAGTGAAGACTCAGACTGAGAATTTATCTGGGTGTCAATTATAAGGAAATAAGAGCCATAGCCGGGTTAAGAATCCAGATTTCTTGCAATCCCAGCACTCTGGGAGGCTTAGGCAGGAGGATCGCAAGTTTGAGCCCAGCCTGGACAATGAGACCCTCTCGAAAAATAAGAGCTGGAGAGGCTGGGGGTTTAGCTTAGTGGTGTAAGCACCAGCCTGGTAAGCAGGAGGTTGTGAGTTTGATCCCCAGTACTGATATCAGAAAAGGAGCTGGGAGTGTAGCTCAGTACAACAGGCCCTGGTTTTAAAAAAAAATCTACATTTCAAAGCACTCCCAAGTACCTACTTGCACACAGATACATTAGACTCGAGACCTCTCACTTGCAAGGAAGGTGCTCAAGCCACTGAGCTAAACCCCCAGCCCTGATACATTAGATTTCAAAGGAGTGCTTGGGACTATAGACTCACTCACCCCTTAGAGGCCCAGGTAGGAGGAAGCCTTGGGCTGTACGAATTAGAAGGTAGAATGGGAAGACATTTTTCACCAGACCTCCACGTTTCCCTGTTGGTGTGAGGGAAACTCCTCCGGGATGTTTGTTGGTGGGGAGAGGCTCTGACTCACTTTCCTGGCCATGTTTCAAAATAGAAACAATGTTCATTTTAGCTAAAGCTGTGGTTTAATCCAAAATCACATGATATTCTAAATGCTGTCTAAGTGGCTGCTTACCTGTCCCACATCGGGAGCATTTTTATGCTGCTGATTGAGCTGCTCTAGGCAGGTTTAACAGTTTTGAGATCTCTGCCTTTGAATTAAAACAAGGAAAGGACTAGTGTCAAATGCAAATGCAGAAATCAAGGAAAAACCTATGAACTCGGCAGGGAAGAGAGGTTCCAAATAGTTAATAGTCCATCTCTGGAGTTGTTAACCTTGACGTTCTTTTTTTTTTTTTTTTAACCTTGACGTTCTAATGCCCTGTCTCACTGTGAAGGTACAAAAACAGCTAAGGAAAATAAGGAACCTGACATCCGGGCCCAGTGCACAGCAGACACTGGGCTAGGCGCTTTATTGTTCCGTATCTACCACAGCAAACCTGATTGGCCCCAGGGGAGTGCTGAGCTGATATCCACCCCGTGGGATACTTAGCATTATTTAAAAATTCAGATGGGTGAATTGATACTGTATACTGATCTGGAAGATGTTCATGTGATATTAAAATAACAGTAAATTGCATTTTAAAACATAAGGTCATTTTAAAAAGCTCTGTGTGGCTGAGGGAACATTCTAAACTTGGTCTGAATTAAAGATGAATGTTTTCAAGGGTTCTGTGTATCAATTTTATGAATTTTTTTTTTTACACTGGGTACTGAACCCAGAACCTTCAAATGGAGCTACATCCCTCCCCCTCTCCCCCTCCCTTTAAAAAAATGCAGAACATCTCTGGCATTTAGAGAAATGCAAATTAAAACAATGCTGAAGTCAGTCCTGGCAGTGCTGGCCTGTAATCCCAGCACTCAGATGTCCCAGCCTGGGCTACAAAGTGAATTCAACGTCAGCCTGAACTGCACAGTGAAGCCCTGTCTCAAAAAGACCAAAAAACAGAGCAAAACAAAACAAAAAACCCCAAACCACCATATATATATATATATATATATATATATATATATATATATATATATATGTCTTTGTGTGTGCATGCACGAGCGTGTGTTTGAGACAGGGTCTCACTATGCAGTTCAGGCTGGCCTTGAGCTCACTTTGTAGCCCAAGATGATCTCGAATTTGCAAAGGATCTTCCTGCTTCAGCCTCTCAAGTACTGGGATTACAGGAGATGCCACCATGCCTGGCACAAAATCAATATTGAAATTCCATCTTACCCCACAAAGAATGCCCAAGACCAAGAAATGAAATAATAGTGAATGCTGGTGAGGCTGCGGGGAATAAGGAACACTGTTGGGGGACTGTAAACTAGTACAGCCATCATGAATATTAGCATTACAGGCAGCTGAGCTAATGAGAAGTATTATAGGCAGTCAGACAGGGCTAGGCCCTTGAGGAAGCTGGCACAGAGGACCAGATATCTGATGACCTTGGAGGGGACACACACCTCTTGCTGTGGGCCTGATCTCAAAACAGAAGGCAAAACAAATGCAACCACAGCCTTAAGTAGTATAATCCTTAGAGATTAAGTGTGGATCACTTTGAAGTCAGGAGTTACCATTCCAATCCCTAGGGAAGAGTCACTATTCTCTAAGAATGCCCACTTTCTACATGGCTTGCTTCATTTGTCCCCAGTATAATCAATTTTACCTGAACTATTGATCTTATTGGCTAACTATAGTTATGTCCCACCTTATGCCCATCTGCCTTGTGAGTTCCCAGTCTTCCCTCACCTTGAACCCATGGTTTTACTCTATAAAAGTCCCTGGAAAAGACAGAGTCGGGGCAACTCGCTCGGAACCCCTTCTGTCTCTCTCAGACAGAAGCTTTCTCTCAATAAATGTATTCTACTCTTCACCTCCGTTGTTCCTAAAATTCATGCTTTGATTTTAGAGAACACGAGCTCGTACCAGACATAGTAGGTTGGGAGTTTCATTCTCCTATATCATTAGGGTGGAGATTCTTCAAAAAACTGAAAGTAGAAATTCCATTCGACCCAGTTGGTCCCCTTTTAGGAGTCTTCCCAAAAGTTAAATTATGTCATATTACAGTCATATATGCATATCCACATTTATAGCAGCACAGTTCATAAAAGCTACATTGTAGAAACAGCTTATATGTCTGTTAACAGATGAATGGATAAAGAAAAGGTGCTATTGCCAATGTGGTGGCTCACTCCTGTAATCCCAGCACTTGGGAGGCTAAGACAGGAGGATCATTGCAAGTTTGAGACCAGCCTGGGCTACAAAGTGAACCCAAAGTCACCCTGAACTATGTAGTGAGACTCTGTCTTCAAAAGGAAAAAAAAAAAAAAGAAAGTGAGAAAGAAAGAAGAAAAGAAAAGATGCTATTTACCCACAATGGAATATTAGTGTGCCACAAAAAGGACAACCCTGAGTCATTTGTGAGAAAATGGATACACCTCGAATCTGTAATGTGAAATGAAATAAATCAGATGCACAAGCTTAAAAACTGTATGGCTTCTTTTATTTGAGAAACCCAAAGTATAAGTAACTCAAAGGGCAGGTAAAAGATACACAACCGGAAATAGGGAGCTAGATCTTTGGCCAATGGGAAGGAGACTGAGATGAAGGGAGGCAGGAAGGGAAGGGGATGTTAATAAAAGGTTGTCATGGACCTGTGCTGACTCTCCACAATGTATTCATGATGTATTAATTTAAAAATATTGAGACAGTATCTTGCTGGGTCACTAACTTGTTCAGACTGGGATCAGACTTTCTATCCTCCTGCCTCAGCCTCCCAGAGCACTGGATTTCAGCTGTGTGCCACTCTGCCCAGCTACATTTCACTAATTCCTTTCTTTGCCTCAGTGACTACTTAATCAGAAGGGAACTGTGTACATGTGTGGATGTTATATAAAGTCCTCAGCATCAGTGAGTGTGCCATGGAGCTGGGCAGAGGAGGCAGAAGAGAGGAAGATGGATGGGGGTAGGGGAGAAAGAGCAGGAGCAGAGGAGGCTGTGGTGAGGTGCTGTCCCCTCACCATCACTGCGCCTGGTCCCTAGCACCTTCAGCTGTCTGGTCTGGCATGAACAGACCCTCTCTTTGGGAACATCATCATATCGTGCCCTCTATGCCCACCTCATTTCCAGTGTGTGATTTCCTGCCCTTCGCCCAGTCTGGACGCGCTCTGTGTTAATGTGGTTTCAGCAGAGATGTTCAAAGAACACTTCAGGTCTGCTGCAGTACTCGGCCACCCAAAACAGATGACCGACCTAATGATACTACCACTTGCTCTGGAGCGCTCTCTCTCTCTCTTTCTGTCTTTTTGAGGCAAGGTTTCATTATGCAGGTCAGGCTGGCCTAGAATTCACTTTGTAGCCCAGGCTGGCCTCAAATTTGCAGCAGTCCTCCTGTCTCAGCCTCCTAAGTGCTGGGACTACAGGTGTGTGCCACCACGCCCAGCTCTCTGGCACTTTTTACCCTCAGTTGATGATTCTGTCAAGACATGGGACATGGAATGAAGTTCAGACTGGCCGATCCACAAGATCCTTCTCTACATTATGAGTTTGTCACCCATCTCACGTGCACTGTGCCGCTGAGGACCTGCCATGCTAGTTTTCAGAAGCTCTGCTGGGAATAGGTAATAAATGTGAGACCTGGGAAACGAATGCCTTTCTGGGTCCCCACAGCCCTCACCCTCCACAGTCCTCCCCTTCCTCGTTACATTACCACCCAGTGGGGAGAAAACATAGTACATTAATTCAGCCCCCCAAAATTAAGGGGGAGACAAAGGAGAAAAAAAAACTGTGCACGTAATGTTAATGCCTTCAACCAACATTCCTTTATGGGATAGATTTGCTAAGGACCCCCTCAAACCTGAACTGGGGAACATCTTTCATACACAAATGACTGTCCCCCAGAGCCATTTTCTACTGAAACCACATCTAGTTCATAATGAGTTGGTTTTATTAGTAATTTTCAATGGCGGTAAAGGCTTCAACCTAACGTCTAATCTTAAAAAGGGTAATTAGTTGGAATTATTAAAAACTAGCCATCCTACAGACTTTTAAAAACTCAGCAGGGCTTCAGAAAACATTAATTCCCCTTTAAAACTCTTTCTTCTGCAAAATACCCTAAGCAAATGAGCTATTCCTGAGAAATAAGAGAAGTTCTATAAAAAGTGGTAGCGGTGATACATCTTTAATGCGCTGTATAACCTAACTCCCATTCTCAGCCTGAAGTAGAGGGTAGAATCCAAAGAAGACACATAAGAATGTGAGGGAAATTAAATACATTAATTTATTTATAGTTAGGTATCTACAGAAAAAATGTAGAAATGTGAAAGAGGGACTCTTCTCTAGCAAGGAACTAGGCTATGAAAGGACACCATTTTAAGAACTTATTTTTACAATTATAAACCATAAAGGAACCAAATGATGCTTTAATAAAATAAATGTAAGATAGATTTATATTCTTCTAATGCTTATGGATTTATCTCATCCACTCAGAACCACCTGGCTTCTGGAATAATCTGTGGTCAGAAAATTTATGTATTAGTTATTTTTCAGATCATTTTCTTTACTAGTGCATGTTGTAGTACATTTATGTTCCCTATATGGAGTGGGTATAGGTACAAAACACATCTTAACTCCTTTTTTCATTCCTTTTCCCTTTTTTACTTCCTCCTCCATCCATCTTTTGATCCCCTTCCTCTTTTGAGGAAGATCTATCTCTTTACTTAAAAAATAAATATTTTGTAAGGGAGGAGAGGATTATTCTGGCTCATGATTTTAGATGGTTCAGTCCATGGTAGACTATTTCCAAGTGATCAGAAAATTTGTAAATGGAAATGAATGTTACCCATCACCCGCCGCACTTTCTCTTGGTCTAGTGAATGTTAATCTGCACGTAATCCCAAAGCGAGACTGGTACCAGCCAAAACCATTTGCTGAAAACTACCTGTGCAACACGCTAGACTGATTGCTCTGGGGGGAATGAAGAAATGAGGGGTAGCCCTGGCACTGAACTTGCCCGAGGCATGGACACGGTAGTGTCCTCAATCAGTCAGACCTGAGCCAGTCAGCCCAAGGGCAGGGCCACGTGTGGGGAGTGAGCAGGCCCGCCCTGCTGGCCAGGCAGCTGCCAGGGAGCAGAATTAACCTTGGGAGAGATGGAGCCCTGCCAGCCCTGCGTGGTCTTCTCTTTGCCTCCCTGCACATTTAAAGGAAGACAGTGAGGTGGCTTGGCCATTGGCTCCCCTCAAAAAGGAGAATGTATTCTTTCTAATGTAGTGGTCCCCAATCTTTTCAGCACATTGGACCCATTTGACGAAAGATAATTTTTCCACAAACAGGGGTTGGTGGAGGATGGTTTCCGGATGATTAAAGAATATTTCATTTATTGTACATTTTATTTTTTGTTATTTTTAGACTGTAACATATAATGGAATAAGTATACAACTCATTATAACGCAGAATTAGTGACCCTGAGCTTGATTTCCTGTAACTAGGAAATGCAAGTGGTGGGGAGCAGCTGTAAATTCATATGTCACTCCTGGCCTGCTGCTCACCTCCTGCTGTGTAACCTGGTTCCTAACAGGGGGTTGGAGACCCCTGTTCTAAAGAAAAGGCATCACTTAAGGGGCCCTGGTGGGAAGTTAACCTGGAAAGGAAGCCTGGGAGGAGGAGCCACGCTGGGATTTCTGACAGTGAGCCTGGGCTTGAAGCCGGCAAGCAGACAGGCTGTATTCAAGACTCTGCTCAATCACTTTAGGGCACATCGTGGGGTTCTCTCCACCAATGGGGTGGCCCAGGACAAAGCCTCCCCGCTTCATCCAACTGATGCTGTTTTGCCTACATCGCTTCCTCCCCGCTTCTGTTGGTGACAACAGCTGCCAGCCGCTGTATGTGAAAGTGAGTGAGCCAGTGCTGGCCCTTGAGGTCCTTCCTTTCCGTCCACATCTGCTGCTGATCATATGAAAAAATTATTTCCCTTTTTGGGTTTGCCTTTTAGTTTGAGCTGGTTTTTCTGAAACTTGAATTACAAGAGTTCTAAGGAGGGCCCACCTCAGAGAAAAAACAATTGTGAGAACATCACACGTTCTCTGCAGGGTGCAGCTCAGGAAGTAAATACACAAAGCACCAGCCTAGGGATAAAAATATCAAAACTGGGAGACCAAGATGGTGGAGCGGTAAGCAGCAGAGAAAACAGCTTCTTTGAGAGTTGCCATCCAGACACTGGAATATAGCATTGTGAGGGAGAAACTTCAACAAAGAGGCAGTAGCTGGCAGCGCCTTCTCCCTGAGATAGGACTCACCTGCAGACACACGGTGATGGTAACACTGACAGTGATAATGACAGCTGGGACCCTGGAGGCCTCTGCGGCAGTGGACAGGAACAGCGGATGTGAAGGATTGCACTGGTTGGTGCTGTTGGTTGTGGAATTCCATGACTGAGATTGACTAAGGGTCACAGAAAATACTGTGGCACAGTGCCAAAGAACCAGGGACTGGGCCAAACAAGCAACAACATTCTCATCTCCTACAAACTGAAGAGGTAAGCTCTTCCAACAGACTCAAAACTCAAAAACCAGCCACACCTGAAAGATATCTCAGAGTAGTCATCACCTAAGGGTCATAAATACTAGCAATAAAACAACTCACCATAGACAATTTACAAGCATCACCCCAGGAATTTAAACTAAATAAAGAAAAGTGAATGAGAAGACACTTTTAAAAATATAGCCCCAAACATCCAGTTCACCAAAGGCAAATCCGGGGGGTAATGAGGTAGGATAGGACAGTCTGAAAGCTCCCCACCAGGCCTCTCTGAAGTAGTAACAACAAAGCAATTGTATGAGGCTCTGGAAAAAATGAAATCAGAAGTAATCTCTTAGATAACTACAGAGATTACCAAAATACACACCATGCTTAGCAACATTAGAGCAGATACAAAAAAACTGATGAGCTTAAGAAAATTATGGAAGCTCAGCATAGGAAAGAAATGGAATCCATAATGCAGATTCAAGCAGATATCCAGGAGAATAAAAAGTCCATTAAAAGTATTCAAAGCAGATTAGACCAATGTGAAGACAACATCTCAGATACTGAAGACAGGCCTGCAATTAGCAACATGGAAAAGAAAGATTTCTCAAAACTAGCAAGGGACCATGAGAAATCAATCCAGCAGCTGCTAGATGAGACAAGAATAATTTAAGAATGATTGGAGTCAATGAAATAGCAAGAGTTACCACAAATGACATTTAAAAATGTTCACAGACATTATGGCAGAAAAGTTTCTTGGTAGAGAAAAAGAATTTGACCTACAGATAAATGAGACATACGCAACTCCAATTAACCATGATCAAAAAGAATCTACATCCAGGCATATCATAGTCAAGATTTTAGAAATTCAACACAAGAATAGAATCTTAAAAACTGTTAGATAAAAGAAACAAATCATTTATAAAATAAAGCCCATCAGGGGCTGGGGATTTAGCTCAGTGGCTTAAGTGCCTGCCTGGCAAGTGTGAGGTCATGAGTTCGATCCCCGGTACCAAAAAAAAACAAAAAAAACAAAACAAAACAAAACAAAAAATAAAGCCCATCAGAATCACAGCTGACTTCCCAGCACAAACTCGCAAGTCAAGGAGAGCTTGGAGTGAACAAGTTCTAAAGGAAAACAACTTTCAATCCAGACTGATGTACCCCACAAAACTATGTTTCAAAATTAATGAAGACATAAGGTACTTCCATGACAAAGAATATCTGAGGAAATTTATGACCACCAAACCGGCATTCCAAAATGTTCTGAAGACTAATTCTAGAAAGAGATAATAAGGATTACAGCTCCATGAACAATATAAAGAATCCATGAATCCAACAGAAGGAATCCATCAGGGAATGCAAACAATTAGAGAAGGGGGGGGAAGGAAAGGGGAGAGCTAACAATAGGAAGATAACATGACAAGGATAAGTCAATGCATGTCAGTTACAACCATCAATGTCAATGGTCTAATTCACCAACCAAAAGGGAAGGGAAGGGAAGGGAGGAGCCAACAATAGGAAGATAACATGACAAGGATAAGTCAATACATATCAGTTACAACCATCAATGTTAATGGTCTAATTCACCAACCAAAAGACACAGACTGGCAGATGGATCAAGAAGCAAGATCCAACAATATGCTGCATATAAGAAACACATTTAATTCAAAAAGAAATTCATGGATTGAAAGTCAAAGGATGGAAAACAATACTCCATGTGACAGGAATCCAGAAAAAAAAGCAGGGGTAGCTATTTTATTTGCTTATGAAGTGAATTTCAAGTGAAGACTGATTAAGAAAGATAAAGAAAGTCACTACATCCTCAAAGGGAACAATCCTAGGGGAAGAGATAACAATCATAAATATACATGCAACAAATGCCAGTGTACCCAATTATATAAAACAATTACTAAGGGACACAAAAAATCAAATAAGCACTAATACAATTGTATTGGGCGACAAGAAGACAGATACACCAGACAAACAATCAATAATGAAATATTAGAACTAAATCAAACTTTTGAACAAATGGACTCTACAGAGTGTTCTGCCCTACGACATCAGAATACACATTCTTCTCAGCTGCACACAGGATATTTTCCAAAATAGACCACATATTGGCAATAGAACATGGTTAAGTAAACACAAAGGAACTGAAATTATTCCATACATACTATCACACCACAGTGCAATGAAATTGGAAATCCATGGCAAAGGAAACTACAAGAGCTTCATAAACACATGGAAATTAAATAGCACCCTAGTGAACAACTAATGGGTCAGATGAAATCAAAGAAGAAATTGTACAGTTTTTACAGTTGAATGATAATAACTATAACACATACCAGAACTTATGAGACACAATGAAAGCAGTCTTAAAGAAGAAATTTATGGCAGTAAATACCCTTATTTGGCAAACAGAGCCAATGCATATAAACAACTTAATGAAATGGTGAACCTCAAACTTCTAGAAAAAGAACAGGCTAGGCCAAAAGCTCATATGAGGGAGGACATTATAAAAATCAGATCAGAAATTAACACATTGGAGACTAAAAAACAATACAAAGAATCAATGAATCAAAGACTTGGTTCTTTGAAAGATTAAATAAAATTGACACATGGAATATTATTTTCCTTGGCCAACTTTATCACAAAAAGGAAAAAAAAGACTCAAATCCATACAATTAGGAATGAAAAGGGTGAAATCACAACAGACCCTGCAGAAGGTCAGAAGATCATTTTTATCTACATTCAAAATTTGTATTCTAATAAATGGAAAATACAGAAAAAGTGGACAGATTAATAGATACATATGAATTACCAAAGTTCAGAAGACATAAAAATCCCATCAAGAAGATGTAAAAATCATAAATAAACCAATATCAATTAATGAAATCGAAGATGTGATTAAAAACCTATCAACAAAGAAAAGTTCAGGCTCTGACAGATTCACTGCAAAATTCTACAAGAAATTTAGAGAAGACTTAACACCACTACTTCTCAAACTCTTAAATGAAATTGAAAGGGAATCAGTACTCCTAAATTCATTCCTGGAAGCAAGCATTACCCTGATACCAAAACCAGAAAGACCCAACTAAGAAAGAGAATTACAGGCCAATCTCCCTAGTGAACATAGATACAAAAATCCTCAATGAGACACTAGCAAACAGAATGCAGTAAATGGTCAAGAAGATCATACACCATAGTCAAGTAGGATTCATTCCAGGGATGCAGAAATAGTTCAACATATGTAAATCCATAAATGTAATACATCATATCAACAGAGCTAAGGGCAAAAATCATACGTTCATCTCAATAGATGCAGAAAAAGCTTTTGACAAAGTACAGCACCAATTCATGATAAAAACTCTACAAAAACTTGGAATACATGGTCTTTGTCTCAATCTGATAAAAGCCATCTATGACAAACTTTCAACAGCCAACATCATACTAAATGGACAAAACCAGAAAACTATCTCTCCACAATTAGAAACAAGACAAGGATGTTCACTGTCTCCACTTTTATTCAACACAGTCTTGGAAACTTTAGCCAGAGCAATTAGATAAGAGAAAGAAATGAAAGGAACAAAAATAGGAAAGGAGGAAGTTAAACTATTGTTATTTGCAGATAACATGATACTACCTAGAAGACCCCAAAAACTCCACCAAAAGACTTCTAGATTATTAAGCAAATTCAATACAGTAGCTGGATACAAAATCAACACTTAAAAATCAATAGCCTTCCTGTACATGAATAACAAATTCACTGAGAGAGAAATCAGGGAAACAACAGCTTTCACAATAGCATCCAAAAAATGAAATACCTAGGAATCAATCTAACAAAAAATGCGAAAGACCTCTGCATTGAAATCTACAGTACTTGTAAAAAGGAGATTGAAGAGGATATTAGAAAATGGAAAGATATCCTATGCTCTTGGGTAGGAAGAACCAATATAGTAAAAACAGCCATACTTCCAAAACTGTTATACAGATTCAATGCAATCCCAGTCAAAATGTATCTCACAGTATTAGAGAAAATAATCCCAAAATTTATCTGGAACCAGAAGAGACCTAGCATAGCAAAGGCAATCCTGGGCAACAAAGATGAGACAGGGGGCATCACAATCCCAGACTTGAAATTATACTATAAAGCTACTGTAATAAAAACAGTGTGGTACTAGCAAAACAACAATAACAACAACAAAAACAAAGATCAGTGGAACATATTAGAAGATGCAGAAACTACTCCAGACATACTAAACCATCTTATCTTTGACATAGGTGCCAAATACATTTACTGGAAGAAAGACAGCTTCTTTAGTAAATGGTGCTTGAAAAACTGACTCTGCACATGCTGAAGATTAAAGTTGGACCCATGTATTTCCCATGCACTAAAGTAAATTTGAAAAGAATCAAAGATCTTAATATTAAAACAGAAACATTAAATCTGCTGGAAGACAGAGTAGGTAAAACTCTTAAAGACATTGGTGTAGGCAAAGATTTTATGAACAAAACTTTGATTGCACAGGAACTATCACAAAGAATCAACAATCGGGATCTCATCCTACTGAAAAGCTTTTGCACAGCAAGAGAAACCACCAAGAAGTAAAGAGACAACCTACAGTGTGGGAGAAAATGTTTACTAGCTGTTCCTCAGACAAAGGATTACTATCAAGAACATACAAAGAACTAAAACAAAAACAAAAACAAAAACAAATCAGTTCTCTCAGATTTAAAGACCCATTCCAAAAATGGCCATTAGAGATGCATACACATTTCTCAGGTGAAGAAATACAAGCATCAAATAAATATGTGAAAAAATGTTTAACATCACTGGTCATTTGAGAGATGCAAATTAAAACAACTGTGAGATTCCATCTCATCCCAGAAAGAATGGCTGTTATCAAATCAACCAGTAACAAATGCTGGAGAGTCTATGGGGTAAAAGGAACCCTTTTCCACTTTTGGGAGTTTAGACTGGTGCAACCACTGTAGAAATCAGTGTGGAGATTCCTCAAAACTAGGATTAGAGTTACCATTCAACTTAGCTATTCCCCTTTTGGGTATCTTCCCCCCAAAATTAAAAACATCACACCACAGTGATATATGTGCACTCATTGTATAGTAGCAGAATTTTTAATTTTTAATAACCAAACCAAGCAGAATTTTTAATAACCAAATCTTGGAAACAATCCAAATGCCCATTGACTGAGGAATGGATAAAAGAGATGTGATAGTTTTATATGAGGGAGTACCATTCATCCATAAAAAGGGTAAACTTGAGACTTACAGATAAATGAAATGCTTTTTTTTTTTTTTTGGTACTGGGGATTGAACTCATGACCTTGCACTTACCAGGCAAGTGAATGAGCCACTGAGCTAAATCCCCTGAGGCTTATAGATACATGGATGCAACTTAAGAACATACCCATTAGTGAAATAAATCAGACACACATTTGCATACATCTTATTGCCTCACCAGTAGAGAAGCTAAAACAACTTATATGTATATGTATTTATATGTATATAAAAAAGATAGTTATACTACTGATTTTCCTGAGTTCACTAAAGAGAAAGATTTGTCGGTATTATTCAGACAGTTGAATGCAGGTATCTTGTGTTCTGGATGAATGATTTGGAAGTGACAATGCGCAGTGTATGTACTATTGTTACCCCCTGATTGTTGTGTTTTGAAATTTTGTTTTATTTTTTTCTCTTTGAAATAAAATGGATTTTTAAAAAAAAGCACGAAAAGCCAACACTGAAGTCAGAAGTGTCCTGCAGACCCACGTGGCTCCCTTCAGACCACCACAGAGGCTCTCTCGGCTCAGGTGCCTGCTCTGCCCGTCTGACTAATTCCTGTTTGCAACTCCGAACAGGAAGCAATGCCCCAGTTTCCCAGCCCAAAGATTTGACAGTACTTCCAGACAAAACCCAATGTTTTTGCCAACCTGAATATGGGAACTTCTAGGGAAATCAGTAAAACAGTCATGTGTTTATAATACTTAAGTCATGTGTTTAAATACTTAAATTTTAATGTGATGATTTTATACCGCAATTCCGCTCAAACTCTGCTGGTGCTTTCTTGACATCGGCATTTTTGCTCCATTCCTGACGGTTTAACACCAAGGACCTGGGGGTTTCTAAATGAGATAAGCCCGGAGTGCAGATGGCTCCTGCCTCACTTGAGGAGGACTCTTGCTGTGAAGGGGCGGAGGAGGGAGGGCCTCAGGTAATAGATATCCAGCTCACTGAGGTGGTAGCCCAGGTATCCTCTGTACCCCAGGACCATCTGGGTAAGTTCAGCTCAAGGACTCTAACTAGAGATGACAAAGTTAGCTGGATATGGTGGCACTTACTGTCCCAGCTCTCTGGAGGTTGGGTCAGGGGCATCTCTAGAGCCCAGAAGTGTGAAGCTAACCTGACCAACATGGCAAATCCCATCTCAAAAAAAAAAAAAAAAAAAGAAAGAAAGAAAGAAAGAAAGAAAGAAAAGCAAACCATGGGTACATTAGCCCTGGACATTTCTGTGCCTCAGTTTCTCTGTCTGTAAATTGGGGTTATAGCCATAAAATACAAAGACTAATTCTGGTGAATATATACTCAATAAATGCAAACTTCATATTATTTAAAGTATCTGAGTAATTCTGATTGTATTAATTTTATACAGTTTATATAATTTAGCCTCTGAGGTACAGCATTTCCACATCCTTTGGAGAAAACCTATTTTTTTTTAAATTAAGTCTATTGGTACATTTTAGGTGTGTACAATGATTACATTCATTATAGTGAATTTGTACCTGTATGTGATATAGCTTGAGTCTTTTTTTCCCCATTCCTCTACCGTTCCTTCAATCCCTATCCTCCCACCAGAGACTTGCTTTTTAATAGTGCTATATAGTGACATCGACTGTTTCATTCATTCATTCATTCATCATTGATTCATCCCACAGTGCATGCTACCCATCTCCCTTACGTGACAGTGTGACCTTTTTCTCTGATGTTGTTGCCTTCAAACCCAGTGGGAATCTCACAGTCGTCTTTCCTCCTCACCCTCCTTCCTCCCCCTTTCAATCGTGGTTCCTCAAGTGCTTGGGAAGTCAGAGGGGTAGAGCAGCTGGCAGGTCCTTTGGCCCAGCACTCTTGTTTTCCAGTTGACCAAACAGGCCTAGAAACAGGAGGTGGCAGAACGAGTGGCAGGACAGGGAGCCAGGCAGGTGTCCCCTTTCCCAGAGGCACCAGCCTATAGCCTACAGAACTGCTGCATGGTGGCCATGACCTTGCAAATCAGAGGTCCCAGGAAGGGGCAGTTCGTGTCCCTGCAAAGGCACAACAGCTGCTCTAGCCTCCTTTTCCCGGCAACCCTACTAAACACCTGGAACCGCCCGAGCTGTGTGTCAGCTGGAGGTGGCACCAATCCTCTACAGATGGGAGCCGCTGAGCCCCTGGCTGGAGGTTGCCCTAATCCTGCTCTCTCCCGCGCTAATTCCCTGCAAATAATCTCCCAGGCTGGCCTTAGCCTACTTCCCTGGGGACTAGAAGGCACTGGAGGTAAGCCACTCAGTGTAACCACAGAGTGGCGAGGCTGAGACCCACAGCAACTCACAGGCACAGGCTGCAGGGAGGCAGGAGGCGGCGCTCGGCTCTACAGCCAGGCACTGAGACTCTGTAGGCTGAGTCGCTGTCCTAGGCCAGACAGCTGTGGGACTTGGACTCTGGCCCTGCTTCAGGAAGTGTCACCTTGGGGAAGATGAGGCCCAAGTGACACATTAATTATCAACAAGGCCATTGAAGTCAGCTCCCCTCGCAGTGTAGGAGCAGTTACTTAAAAGCACCTGGTATGTGGCAGGTGTGCAAAATATATTGTTTGAATAAAGCAGTATATTGATGGTGGTGATAATGTTTTTGCTAATTTTCCCACTGACAGGTGGGGCTAATTCTTGTCACTTTGAGTCTAGGCTTGCCTGAGTCACTTCTTGGCCAGTAGAGCATGGCGGAAGTGATGCTCTGGGTCTCCTGAAGTGTTACAGGTTCTACCAGGGCTTCCTGGAACTCCTAGGCCTGGACCACTCCCTCTCAGCTCCTGGCCTTCCCGCCTGGAGCAGGGGAAGTCACTAGATGGAGCCAAGGCAGAGGCTGGTGACCTGATGGTCACCCAGCCCACCCAGAATGCAAGTGACCACAGCTCCCACCACCATGTGACCACAGCAACGTGGGAGATGCATGTGGGATCTGCCTGGCTGAGCCCAGTCACCCCAAAGCACCCAAGCCACGGAAGCACAGCTCTAATGCGGGATAAGAGCAGGGATGGCGGCCCGGAAGACCCGAGCTCAGGGGTGCTGTGTGAGCAGGTGTGGAGAGGGCCTTGAAGATGGTTACCAAATGGCTGGGCCCAAACTAGTGATCCTCCTGCCTCAGCCTCCCAGAATACTAAAATTACAGACATGAACTACTGCACACAGGTATACTGGCTATGCCATTTATTTATTTAGGTTTTTTTGAGACAGGATTTCACCAAGTAGTTCAGGCTGGCCTTGAATTCACTATGTAGCTTAGGCTGGCCTCAAATTTATGGCAATCTTCTTGCCTCAGCCTCCTGAGTGCTATGATTACAGGTGTGTTCCACTGCACCTGCCTCGTGGCTTTTAGATGATAAAATTAAAAAGGCTTACATTCCCACTGCTAGGCTTCTACTCAGATGGAGTTAAGGAGTTAGCACAAGAGTGCTGTGTCAGTTAGGGCTTCTGTTTGAAACAGAAACCATCTTGACTGATTTAAGCACAAAATAAATTTACTAAAAGGTCATTTTTATCACTCATGATAAAAACCCTGAGAAAACTAGGACTAATGGGAACCTCCTCACCCTAATAAAGAGTATCTACAAAATTTACAGCTGGCATTGTGTTTAAGGACGAGAGAAGGGATGCTTCCTCCCAAAGAGCAGAAAAAGGCCAGGGCATCGGTCACCTCTGCTAGTCAATGTCTGGGGTGCTACAGTCAGGCCAGAAAGAGCCATAAAAGGCAGAGGAATAAAAAAGAAATAAAACTGCCCACAAGGCAGGCATCATGGTACATGCCTATAATCCTAGGCTTCTGGGAGGCTAAGGCAGGAGGATCATAAGTTCAAGCCCAGACTGAGCAATTTAGAAACTTGGCCAGAACTGGCCTCATTATAAAAAGAAGGTTGGGATAAAGTGCATTGTGGAGGCCCTTTGTGCAATCCCCAGCACAGCAAAACAAAACAAAGCAAAACACCTGTTAACCATATAGTCAGCCACATGGGAAAGCCCAGTGAATTCCTAGACACTGTTAGACCTGACAAGTGAGTTTAGTGAGACATGGAATACAAGGTCGACAGACTAAAATATACTTATTGAATTGTGCTTTAATATGCTAGTAATAAATAGACACTGATTTTTTTTAAAAAACCTTTATTAATAGCACCAAAAATCATGAAATACTTCAGCATAAAATGTGCAAGATTTATAGGCTAAAAACTAGAAAGTATTGTTAAGAGAAATCAAAGACTTAGCTATACTGTGTTCCTGGCTTAGAACACTCCAGATTTTCAAGTTGCCAGTTCTCCTTTATAGATCTCTGGATTCAGTGCAGTCTCAATCAAGGCATCAACAGACTTCTCTGGGGACAATTGAGAAGCTGATCCTAATATTTATATAGAAAACGAACTCACCAAAATCATGTTGATAAAGAAAAACAAACTTGTAAGACTCACAGTCTGATTTCAAGATGTACTATAGAACTCTAGTAATCAGCACTGTATAGTATTGATGCAGAAATAGATACAAAGATCAAAACAACAGAAACCAGACCCTAACCATACACTTAAACTTATATCTATTGACTTTTGGTGTAAATGTTAAGGCAATTTGATAAAGAAAAACAATATTTTCAACAAAAGCTTTGTTTTATATGCAAAAATCAAAGACTCTCCATCTATACCACACACAAAAATTAATTTACAAAGGACCATAGGCCTCAATGTAAGAGCTAAACTTCTAGAAAACAGGATAAAATCTGGATACTTTGGGTTAGGTAAGTATTTCTTATGATACAAAAAACATGAGTAGGGGATGGGGATTTAGCTCAGCGGCATAAGCATCTGCCTGAGAAGCGTGAGGTCATGAGTTCGATCCCCGGTACAAAAAAAAAAGAAAGAAAAAAATGACAAAATGAATTTACTCAAAATTTAAAATTTGTGCTCTAAAAACTAATACTAAAAATACAGAAAAAACTCAAAAATTCAAAAATAATAGACTCCAAAAACAATAAAAAGTTAGCAAGAGATTTGATCAGACACTTCCGCAAAGAAAATACATGAATAGTAAATAACATGACAAGTTACTTGGCAACATTCACAGTTAGGTAAACACGAATGAAGCCTATAAGGGCTGGGTGCAGTGCTGGGTATAGGGCCCGTTGGGTCCAAGAGTTCAAAGTCAGGCTGGTTAATAAAGCAAGACCCACCCCTCAAAAACAAACAGAAAGAAACCAGCAAAAAACACCCCCCCAAATAACAAAACGAGACATAATGAGATACTGCCGTACTCCTATTAAGATGACTCCAAATTTTAAAGCCTGATCTCAAATATTGGTAAGGATGTATACCAACTAGAATTCTCACATGTGGTTGGTAGAAATGAAAAATGGTATGACCATTTTAGAGACCTGTTGGCAACTTCTTACATATATCTTTGTTTAAAAAAATACATATTTACCATATGATTCCGTAATTTAACTCCTTTGAAAACTTATGTAAGGTCAGGAATACAGCTCAGAGGCACAGCGACTGCCTGGCAAGAGCGAGGTTGTGAGTTCGACTCCTGATCAAAAAAAAAAAAAAAAGAAAAAGGAAAACCTATGTAAATTCACAATAGTTTTATTCATAGTCACAACAAATAGGAAACAATCTAAATTTCCAGTAATTGGTAAACAGATGGACACATTCTGGTACATTTATAAAATCAAATGCTTTTCAGTAGTAAAAAGGAGCAGAGTAATTACACATGTGACAACAGGGATGATTCTCAAAAGCATTCTGTTCAGTGAAAGAGGCCAGAATCCATGGCAGGATACCGCATGATTCTATTTACAGGATATTCTGGAAAAGACAAAAGTTCATGGAGAGAAGACAGGCCAGCTATTGCCAGGGTGTGGAGTCAGGGGAAGGGGGCACACAGGAATGCTTTGGAGTGAAGGAAATATTCTCTACCTCAACTGTGGCAGTAGCCAGACAGCTATATAATTTGGCAAAATGTATAAAAGTGTATACTTTCAAAGGGCAAACATCACCACAGGTAGCTACACCTCCATAAACCTGGAGCAAATGAGGTCAGCAGCAGTCCAGAGAACTCAGTCTGGAGACTACCCAGCTATGAACAATGCTCAAAGTCAGCTGGACACCGGACTTAGCTGGGTCAGTGAGTGGGATTACAGAAAGCACCCCAGGTTTTGAGAAAAGCTGCTATCATCTTAGAGTTGACAAAAGATAGGCCAGTCCCAGAGGAACGCAGGCACAGGCAAGGCCTTTTCCTGGGACTTGTGCTCAAGCAAGAAGGGAGACACAGCTCTAAGAGAAAGTCCAGTCCCAAACAAAGGGGTGGCTAATGTAGGAAAATGCTCCCATCCAAAGTTCCAGTCCAGGTCCTCCATGGAAATAAGACATTCAAATCCACAGGGTGTGGGTCCCCACTGGCCAGTGTCTGAGCTCAGCTCTGGGCTGCTTTGACTACGAGGATAAGGCACGCTTCAGGGCGCTGATCTGTGCCTGCCTCTATGCTGACTGCATGCGTGTACAGCTATTTCAACTCTGGGGTCACATGAGTCCTGGGTTCCCATTTATGTTCCCTCTTGGTTCTGCTGTGAAAATACAAACCAGGCCTCTCCCAGCATCTGATCATTCTGTCCCCTTTTGGGTGACCCCTGACTGTCTCAGAGGGACGTAATAAATGGACTAAATTCATGGGCTGCAGAGGATCTAATTCTAGGTACCATGCCTTACCAGCAAGGGAGGTCTGGCTGGCATTGTCAGCTTCTGTAGTGGGAGGCAGCTCCATCTTTTCAGAAGGGGGATTTAGCACGAAACAAAGGGGTTCCAGTACTAGAGGCCAAAAAGGATAACAGATGTCCACTACCGCCAGTAAGGATCACAGTTGGGCTTCCAGTCCTTATCTTTCCAACCAAGGCCAAGCGATTAATTACTACACGGCAGGTGTTTAGCTGGTGCATAAAAGCTGCTCCCAGGCTCCAGAAGCGCTAAGTACGGAATGGGCTAAAAACTGCAGACACGAGAGCACACGCACAGAAGCACATGCTGTGCACACACTCCCTCCGCCTTGGCAGTCAGAGCGCTGAGCTTCCCACGGGCCCTTCCTCACAGTCCTGCCCACATGGACATCCCAACTGGGCCCCTCGGCACTGTGTGTCTCCTCCATCACACGCCACGTGTGCTCTTTCGGCCCAGGAGCAGACAGGTCCCCAGAGATCGAGGGGGAGCAGCAGGGACATCTCCTCCCTGTCCCACTTCTCAGAGCCTGGACCTTTGAGTCTCCCTGCTGGTTTCTTCCCTTCCCGCTGGAGCCCGAGCCACAGCTCACCCAGGCATCAGTGTCTGGAAGGGACACGCAGGAGGAGACAGTGGGCAGTGTGGTGTCCAGAGGAACAAGAGAGATCAAAGTGAGGTTTGGCAATCAAAGCCTTTCCTCCTTTTTCTCTTCATAGAGCTCTTGGCTGGAGCAGCTTCGGTCTTCCTTCCTCTGGTCTCTGGCTCCAAGGAGTCCCACCCTGGGGTGCTGGCACCATTCCCCTTCTCCCCCAGAGATCTGGATCTCCCTGACCTTGGGCACATGCTCTAAATACCCAAACCATCCTGATCCTGGCCTCGTCTTCCCAGCACCTTTGCACCCAGGAAGCAGTGCCTGTGGGCTCTGCATAGGCAATGACAGAGCTGCGGGGAGCTGTGGGCTTCCCAGCAGCCCCCAGCTGCCCTGGCTGGGGAGGAACCTCTTAGATGCAGGGCCACAGATAAAAAGAAAGCTTCTAGGAGTCCTGCAGGTAATCACAAAGGCCTGAGGGGGGAGGGGGTGGGATCAGGTGAATTAATCAGTTAACAGCTGCAGACAAAGCCAACAAAGGAGTGTTTGTGTTGAAACCTTGACTTAAATCCCATCACAGTCCACAGGGGCCACCAACCCCTTTCCACATAAACTTCCTGTTTATTAACCCTAACCAATCCAAAAGCAACCAGGGCTTCTAAGACGTGTCACAACACAGGTGCAGTGTAGAAAGGGTGGCCCATGAACTAAGCAAGCCACCAAAGGGCAGAGATCATGTCCCCTTGTCTAAGTTGCTACACTGGTTAGATTCTCAAAGAAGAATGGTAGTTGCCAGTGGGGATGGGGAGTTAGTGTTTACCTGGTGCAGATTCAACTTGGGAAGGTGGAAGAGTCCCAAACATGGAAGGTGGTGATGACTATACAACAATGTGAATTATTATCGCTTTGCAGTGTGAATGTCACTGAACTGTGTACTTAAAAATGACAAAAATGGCTGGGTATAGTGGTTTGTATCCTGTTCGTAATACCTGTACTCCCAGTTACTCAGGAGGCTGAGGCAAGAAGATCTCAAATTGAAGGCCAGCTTGGGAATCTCAGTAAGACTCTGTTTCAACAATTACAGAAGCGTTGGGGATATAGCTCAGCCGTAGAGCACCCCTGGGTTTGATCCTTAGTACTACAGACACACACACACACACACACACACAGGAACACCTGGGGCTTAAAATGGTGACTTTTATGTATATTTTACTACAAGCAAAAATGACACAATGAAATGTCTGCTCTAACAAATACTTCTTTCCGTGGTCTGAGAACTTGGTATGCTAGGCACACACTGGGTGGGGCAGTGCGATGCACAGGACACAGGCAAATCTGAGCTTTCATGGCACTGCCATCCCAGCAGGGAGGCCGGAAGTTGGGCGCTTGCCCCTCTCCAGACACCTGCAATCCTTGCTGTCCCCCCACTCTCCCTAGGAGAGTCCTCCCGTCTGACTGCCTTACCCTGCCCAATCCAATTTCTACAAGCGAGTCAACAACTAAGCGAGACTTTGGTCGATTGGTGGTAATTGCTACAAAGGAAATACACAGGGCGATCTGATAGGAACTAAGTGAGTTCTCTGGTGCGTGTAAAGGGAAGGGACATTTTAGATTGGGTAATTAGGGAAGGCGTCCACGACAGAGAAGTGCATTTAAAACAAGTGACAAATGAGAAGGAGCTGCAGCACCACATGACAGCCCGGGGACGGGTCTTCAAGTCAAAAGCAACTAAAAGTACAAAGTCTCAGTGCCAAGGAAGATCTGGGAATATTCCAGGAGCTAAGTGGAGGCTGCTGTGACTGGGTGGAGTGAGCTACCAAGAGACAGCAGAGGCTCAGCTAGGGAGTCAGGAGCAGACTCTGGAGGGAGTGTAGGCACGGTCAAGGGCGCGGATAGTCTTCTGAGTGAGATGAGAAGCCATTGAAAGGCCTTAAGCAAAGAGATGACATGATCCAGGGTGGACTTTGATGGTAGGGGGTGCTGTGGGTACACCCAGGACCTCAGGCAAGCTGGGTCTCTTCTGCCAATGAACTACAACCCCGCACCCCCGATTTGGGCTTTTTGATAGTTGTCTCTGGGTGCTGTATGGATATGGGAGTGCGGAGCAAGAGTGGAGGCAGCCAGGTTAGGGGCGCAGTGGGAAGGCCATTGCTGTGGCTGCAGAGTGGTGGAAGCTTGGAATGTGTGGGGGTCTGGAGGGGTGAGTGAATTTCACCCAGGCTCCCTACACACTACAGCAGGAAGTGCCAATGGGATGGACGTGCAGGATGCATGAAGGGAGGGATCAAGTCTGACTCCGAGATGGGCTCAGAGAAGCGGGCGGCTGTTGATGCTTCACAGGAGAGGAAGAGGTTTGGGGCAACATCAAGGTTCTGTCCCGGAGCCGAGTCTGTATTCTCTTTTCCTGCTATTATATTACCTCCCTCAAGTTGATAAAATAAAAACATCAACACCACCCCTCTCCTAGATGCCACTGCCCTGTGGGTGAATGCAAATGGTGAGTGATGTGGACAGTCACGGGAGGTCAGAAAGAGTCCTCAGATACAGCACAAGCTCTAAGAGAGCATTTTCTCATCTTCTTGAAGGGGCTTACAAAACACACAGTGTGTTGGACAAGGTCCTCCCAGAAACAGATCCTGAGGCAGAGGTGCACAGACAAAGATCCCCTGGGTGTGGCCCCAGGAAACCTGGCAGGAGCATGCACCACATGTGAGAAGCTAGGGAAGGAGCCAGTCTAGAGTTTGGTACTGGGAAGGTTACACGGCGTGCCACCACAATGTGGTCCCTTTGGAGACAACAGGGCGAGGGCGCGGAACATGCCCAAGAGTGAAAAGCTGGGCTACTCCTCCTCGAGACCCTGCCCATCACTGACTGAGTGGCTCCTAGGGGCAGCAACTTTCCAGTTTCTGCACTGGGCCTCAGAGAAGGCCCCCAGATGGAACACTGCAGGGACTTCCAGGAGCAAAAGATCAGTGTGCATGAGAATGTGAGAGCCAGGGACACAGGGACGGGGGCATTCATGGTTTCTGCTCTTTCTACACCAGCAAAGTGTTTCTACTTCCACTAAACCTTCAGAGTAGTCTAAAATCACTAGCCCGTACTATTCAAAGTGCAGTCAGTTGCTCAGTATCACAGTTAACACGCACAATAAAGACTTTGTGAGCCAATCTCCTACTTCCCTTATTGAGAAAGTCTTACTATGTAAAAATGTCAGCTGATCTGGACGTTGCACCTAGTGGTGGAAACATATTTGCATTCTGGAGGAAGCTCCTTATCTTACTGCAAAAATTCACGGACCAACTCTTTCGGAAGCAGTGTGCTAGGCAGTGAGACCCCTGGGGACAGAGGCTGTGACATATTTGCCTCTGTCCCCCAGGCCCTGGCACCGTGTCTTGTACAAAGGAGGCCCACGCGGTGCACCTGTCATATCCCATCTTACAGATGACCCAGTGGGGACCCAGAGACCTCTGCTGCTTGATCCCTCTCATCCTCAGATCCAGTGGAATCAGTGCTGTCTCAGGAGAGGACAGCAGTTGGTGTCACTGACCCCTTTAAGTTTTGCATTGAGTAGTAGGGTCCAGTCAAGTAGTCAAAGCTCTTCCCCATCCCTGATTCTGCCTGGACCAATTGTTCTCTGTTCCTAGGTGACCACTGTGAACTGATGATTCTGTGATTATCTAATAAATGGAAAAACTCAGGCACTGGAATTTGCCTGCTGCTGATTCTTTTGTGTGTGTATGGAGGGGGTGGGGTGGAAGGAGGGCAGTATTGGAAACTGAACCCAGAGCCTCGTATGTGCGAGGCACTCTAATGCTAATCTGTGCCCCCAGTACCCCTTACTCCTTTCCAAGTTTATGTTGAGACAGTCTCCAAGTTGCCCAGGCTTGTCTCGAACTTGAATTTCCCCTGCCTCGGCCTCCCCTTCACAGTTAGTGGTCAAGGTATGTGGGAGCACTGTGACTTTCTGTTTGGGCAGAGGCTTTGAGCTCGGATGGCCATCACAGAAAGGCAGGGAAAGCCTGTCACCACACTGCGAGAGTTAATCATGTCTGGATTTGTGTAGGAAGACAAAGTCAGTCCCCATCTGGATCAGGAACCCTCCCGAACAGATCCAGTCCAACTCCTTTTCCCTACTGGACGCTACATTCAGAGTCCCTCTCCCATACCCATCTTCTTTCCAGGTTAAATCAACACCCTCGTGCTCCTTACGTCTTCTTCATGTTACGCTTGGATTTTTATCAGGTCTTCTTTCATCTCCACAGTCCTGCAGCCTCCTGTCTCCAGGAAGAGGAACCTTTTCTGGCCCTGGAAGTAAATCCTGCTCCTGTGGCTGTACCCCATACAGGGGACCCCATGAAGGCAAAGACCCATAGCCAGTCACTTCTGCAGTGGGATGTTTCATTCAATTTCTCATCAGGACACTGACTATGATCAGGAAGAAGGACTAAGCAGGACAAAGAACTGAGCCAGGCTGAAGGAAGAACACGTGTGCTATTGAATATCTCACTCTACCTGGCTTTTCTCACTAGGTCTCTGGACATTTGTGTCATCCTGTGAGCCAGCCAACAGCTCAGGGCTGCCATGGTATGCACTTTGGTCAGTTTTGAGTAGCTTTTTCACCATCAAGCCTGGTTTTTCCTTTAGGTAGGGTTGCCAACTCCTTTAGTGTCCTGAGACTGCCATAGCAAATTATAGCACAGTGGAGGGCTTAAAACAACAGGAATTAAGGACTGGGGATGTGACTCAGTATTAGAGCACTTGGCTAGAATATGCAAGGCTCTGGGTTCAATTCCCAGCACTGTAAAACAAAACAAAACAAAACAAAACAAAGCAACAAAACACAAAGCAGATAGGAATTGATTCCCTCACAGTTCTGGAGGCTGGAGGTCTACACTCAGGGTGTCAGCAGGGCTGCGTTCCCTCTGGAGGTGCTAGGAGCAGATCCTCCCTCATCTCTTCTAGCTTCTGGTGCCTCCAGATGTCTCTTGGCTTGTGGCCCCATCACTCTAAGCTTGGCCTCCACTTTCCCATGGCTGTCTCCTCTGTGCCTGTGTCCTTCTCCTTTCCTAATCTCTTCTAAGGATGTTTGTCACTTCATTTAGGGCTTACCAGTTAATCCAGGATGATCTCATTGTAAGATCCTTAATTATATCTACGAAGACATAATTCCAAATAAACTCACTTCACAAGTTCTTGGGATTTAAATGTAGATATCTCTTTTTGGAAGCCATCATTCAACCCACTGCACCAACTAATTTTAAAAAATCCTTAGAAGTTCTCTCATGAAGTGTTTTCGAATGCCAAAACTATGCCTGCATCGTTCCCGGCTTGCTGTGCGACACCCCCACTGGAGGCCCAGAGGCATTGCAAGGAATTATTCTACCTTCGTCACACAGTCAGATGTTTGCAGTTTTGTCGTCCCTGCAAGCCAAGGCCTTGGCCAAGAGGGGACAGTTAGGGCTTGCCAAGCGAGTAGTCATATTTTACCCATCTGTCCACTGTGAAGTTATCATGGGCCTAGGAGAAAAACCCACATCAAGACACCAGCACAGTGCAGTGGGGTCAGTCCCACAGCCTTGAAACACCCACCAGCCTTTGAACACAGAGAGTGAACCTGCCGGTCTCCCAGGGCTGCGGCAATGCAGCATCACAGACCAGTGACCCATAGAACTGGACTCTCTCAGAGTGCTGGAGGCAGACGTCCAAGGTCGAGGTGCCAGCAGGGCTGTGCTCCCTCCGAACTCTGGGTAGAACCCTTAGTCGCCCCTTCCTAGTTTCTGATGGTCCTCATCATCTTTGGCCTTCCTTGGCTTGCAGCTACGTGCCTTTCCATCTCCATCAACTCATGACCTCCTCCACGGGTGTCTGTCTTCGCATCATTTCTCACGTCTTATAAGGACACTGGTCACACTGCAATAAGGTCCCAGTCTGCTCTAGTGTGACCTCATCTTAACTGCATGTGCAACAATCCTATTTCCAAACATGGCTTCATCCTGAGGTCCTGGGGGTTAGAACTTCAATGTGCCTCAGAGAGGCACACAATTCCACCCACAAGCGTAAGCTAAGGACAGCACACAGACAAACTCAGATGACACTGGGACTTGATGTGGTCCCGTAGGCTCCTTGGGACTCAGTAACACAGCTGGTAATAGTCTTTTGGGGGGCCTGTGCTTGCTTGGCTAGACTGAGAGTGGGGTATCAGTGCAAGCCCTGATCTGGAGCACCTCTCTGTAACGCAGAGGGGTCTGAGCTGCCACAGGCTGAGGTCCTGGACGCTGTGCACTCTCCCCTACCCACCCTGCATGACCATCTGTTACCAATTTCCTGTGTCCCCTCTCCACCCACCTCCTTCAGCTCCCGGTCACTGATGTCAGTGCCAAGATTGGCAGCTGGTGTCTATGATACTCATCATGTATGTACTCATGACTGAAGTCACATCATGTCATTCCTCTGTCCAGCATCACAGTGGCTTCCGTGTTACTCAAAAGAAAAATTAGCTGGCCCCCACTATCCCGCACAGCCTCTGCACGGTCACTTTCCACCCTTCTGGGTCCTACTGGAAGGCTGACCTGCAGTGGGTTGTCTGGCTGTCTGTTGGGTGTGGACAACCAGGGAACCCGGGCAGGAGACTGGCAGGAGAGAGGGTAGTGAAGTTGGGGTGATTATTCCCCCACATCACCTCTTCCCTGCAGTGTTTCCAGCTGTCACTCAATCAGCGAGCTGCTCTCCCTTTTCTTTCCAGGTTCCAATAATTTTTCTCTTTTTGTTCTTCCAGTTCTAGGGGTGGTGATGGCACCTAGGGGTTCTGAATGATCACTTGGGCTGTCCCTACATCCTAACGACTCTTCAGAGAGCTCTGTAAGTAAACTCTCCTGCAGCCACTGCTGTGAGCTGGCTTCTGCTGCTTGCCAGGGCTTTGACCAACGTCCCCCTCTGAGCGCCGTGACCTTGTCCTCTGTCCCTCTCTACAGCCACACTAGCCACCTCACTGGGCCTTGACCTGTCCATGTCCCTCACAGTTTACAGACTTTGTTCTCTTCCCCACAGTACTCTTTTCCAGGTACCCACGCAGCCAGCACTCCTGCTTTACAAGTCCTTCCTCAGTCTGAGTGTGTAAATGAGACCTTCCCTGACCGCCTGCTGGGAATCACCATGTCCGCTGGCCCAGCACTTCCAAGCCCCTTGCCTTCCTGCTGTCTTCTCCTGCGATGCTCTGCAATCCTGAACATCACGTGGATCATCTGTTTCCCCATCCTTTGGCTCCTGGGGCAGGAATGGCTGGTGGTTCATGGGTGTCCTAGTACCAAGTGCTGGCATGTATTAAGCACCCATTCATCAACTCCACGAATTTTCACTGCCCATCTACATGGTGTCAGGCCCTGTCCAGGTACACAAACCATCTTCATGCTCATTCCTTGCCCTTTGATTTCTGACCCTTAACTGGCCTCTGGGTTACTGCTGCCCAAATTTTCTAACCTCTGAATGCCCTGCAAGGCCACCCAAGATGCCAGCCTTCCCAGTCCAGCCAGAGCCAGGCTGTTTGCCATGGCTGGAGTCACAGCGAGCGAACCCCTTCCGTGTGATGAGATCACAGGCCAGCCTGGCCTAACTGCTCCCTGCTGCCCTCTGAGGCAGCATTCTCGGAGACCGCTTTCTGGGTTTGCTCATCTTTCAACAATGACAGGTTTGCTCATGCAGCATTCTGCAAAGGCCCCCTTGGCAACCAAGGGCTGGTTGGTTTCCTCCCAGCTTTCTAATAAATCAGCTTCTGAACCAAACTTTCCAGTCGGTGTGAGCTTAGCAGCATCTCATCTTCAAAACTCAGGTAATTGGGATGTGACAGGACCGTGCTGACAGAGGTATCAGGAAGTTTCTTCCAAGAATCTCTCAAGCATAGTGGTTGTAGAGTTAACCAATGTCTGTCGAAACTTCCCCTGGGGGTTCTGGAGACGGAGCTAGCAGTAAGCCAAAAAGAACTCCCGTCCCTCCAAAAAAACCCATGCATGCAAAATAAGCTTTTAACAGTCTATTGTACCTTCTGTTCTGTAAAAGCAAGGGAACTGTCGGTGGAGATTGGTGTGTTAGCGGCTGAGACCGTAAGGGCAAGGCTCCTCCCGAAGAGGACTTTCAGTGATGGGTCTGGAGATTTTTCCTGCCTCCAGCTTCACTGAAGAGAGAAAATCAGTGGCCCAGCGCAGTGGCACAGGGTGTCCAGCAGGAGGGCACCGGTGTTCCTAGTGCCCTCCAAGGGCACGGCAGGAAGTAGGAGGTATGACTTCTTAGTCTTTCTCTGGTTCTAAGAGGCGGAAGAAAGAACAGTGCTGAGTATTCTGGGCCAAGGAGGATTCACTGGGTTTCCTGTTGAAATACATTGCTTTACATAAGCAGTTTAGGGCATTCTTCTGGTCTCTTTGGTCATAGGAAGAAGATTGAAAGTGGAAGTGCGTCTGGAGAGAGCAAAGAGAGAAAAATTGTCTCACACAGAGGTACAGCTGAAGGGCCCTTTTTCCCTTATCTAAAACCAGGCACATGTAGCGAGCTGCCGCCCACCGCCAACTCCCTACCCTGGTGAAGGAAGCATCCTGAGATCGTGGGGGACCCCTGGTGTGCCTGCATCAATGTCAGGTGCAGTGTGATCATCTCCACCTTGCAACAGGTCTCCCCAACACCTTGCAACTTCAAAGAACATGAATGATGCAGAAGGACCCCCAAGAGGCTAAGGTTAGCATCGCTTAGGGAAGTTGCAGGCTACGGGTAAGGCGCCAGTGTTACCTGAGATTTCCCCAGCCAGGTGACTGCCGCCCCAATGCGACTGGCTTCCCCCCTTCATTACACCTCCACCCCTTCACTGTACCCCCAGAAGCTCGGGAGCCCTGAGGCTGCTCCTCTGTGTATAGGGGGGCAATGCTTTGGGGCTTCACTCTGCACCTCTGAGGCCTGCTGCCGTGAAACCGGTCTCCGTGGCGTTCTTGGGGAGGGTGTGAATGGGTCTGTCAGGGCAGCTGCCCAGTATGCCAGAGCCTACTGTCCTCTGGAATGGGCCGGAAGTCACTAGAGTGCTCCTCCTCTGCTGCCTCTAGGCTCACACTCATCCTTTGGTGCCCTGTATCTCCAGGGAACGCCTCCCACTCTGCCAGTGCATCTCTGGTTCTTGGTCATGCAGGGCTGGGCCAAAGGAGACCCGACAAAACATGAGTGTGTACCATTTTCCTCTCCAGACCAGAGGCAAAACTTCTGTCCTGCAGCCCAAAAGGTCCTGCTAGGTTCTGCCCATCATTCATGATGCTGGCTCCGACTACCTGAACCAGGCACACAGATGGTCAGCTTTTGTTGGTCTCTTCTTACGCCTCGGTTCCTGCATCATGGGTTAGAAGTACTTGCAAGGTGTGGGAGGCAGGGAGGGAAGTTGGGGTCTAGAGCACTGGACTGCTTCACCTTGCTCTGGACCCCTTGCCCTATCCACCCTGCATCCTTGGCCCCTTGTTTTACCCTTGAACCTTCTGGCTAAGGACCTCTGGTTTGTGCCCTGTGTCCCTCATCTCTCCTTGACTCCTGTACTTGGCACTGTCTTTCTGGCCTTGAGCTTGGCTTCCCCTTGAAAATTTGCTAGTTCACCCCTCACATACTCTGTATGTGACATTGTTAGCAAATGTCTCTCCCACTCAACCTGGTCCTGACACCCTTCACTACTGGTAATTTCTATCTTTCATCCGCTGTGTGTGGCCAGCCCCTCTGTCCTCGTCTGTACCCTCCCAAGGAAGCCTCATGGTCCTTTGGCCTGCTTTCCACCTGCGGGCTTTCGTCAGATTCCAGGAGTGTGCTTGCCCCATGCACAAGCAGTGCCAGAAGCAGCCCTTGGGGTGATGAGCAGAGTGAGTAGACAGATACCTAGTTTTCTGGTCCCTCAGTTGATATAACTCTGTGACCCAAAGTTTTCTGGCAGGACAAAGTTCCAGGTGGCTGTGGTGGTCACTTGTTTGATAATGCTCCTTCCACTGATATCCTTCTTCCCTATCTCTCTTCCTCATTCCTTTGAAGGTGTTTCTAGAATACCTCCCAAATAGACTACTCATCTAATCTCTTCTCTCTCAGGGTCTGGTCCTGCAGCAACCCAAACTAAGACAGGGCTGCATCTTCTAAGTGGTGTGGACAAGAGCAGGGAATCCGTGGGGTCGGACATCAGTGAGAAGCCAAGTCAAGAGAAAGATGGGACAGCAGAAGCCAATGGTGAAGATTTAAATTACTTGTGTCAGCTGGGGGAATGAAAGTCACAAGGCACTGAGAAATATGGAGAACAGCTCTGTCTCTAACACCCAACGCCCTTTCCTTGTGTTGTAAGATTTCTGTGTTTTTAAAAATCTTAACAACATCAACCACAATAACTCTGTACGGGTAACTTATTATGTGTGAGACATTCTAATAATTGCCAAATGCTGTAAATAAAAATCCAAAATGCCAGCTAAATTTGGGGCACATACTAAAAGTTCATCTGTTACTTACAACTCAAATAATTAATTTGAATTTTATCTGGCAATGGAACATACAAGGAGTAACCAAAATATATGATGAATGTTTAAATTAAAAGCACTTATTACAATAAAGGACATATTGCCTCTCAAGAGACTACCTTTTTCTTCCAACACTTACCCTATTGTTCTTACACTTTCTGAAGCAGTTCTGGAAGTCTTCTTTCCTGAGTGTCTTTATGAGGTGTGATAAGAAAACACAGTGAATGCTGACGTCAAGTGCCATCCGAAGGAAAGGCAGGCTCGAAAAAACCTCACGGTGTCCTCATCTACCTTCTCCACCAGGTCTGGCACTGTGTGACTCCTGGCTCGTTCCCAAAGTCAAACTGACCACACAAGGGCAACGTTTTGAATCAGTTCAAGGCATAGAAGCAGCCATGGCAGTGCAACTACAGACCAAAAAGGGCGGCTTCCACAGCAGCTCAGGAAAATGGCAAGAGCTGGACGCAATCTCAGCACTTGGGAGGCCGAGGCAAGAGGATGACTGTGAGTTCAAAGCTAGCCTGAGCTACACCGTGACACCCTGTTTCTACCCCTACTCTGAAGAAAAAGAAAGTGGCAAGAATGGTGGCATAAGGGTATCTAAAGCAAGGGCGGGTATTTTGATGGCGATAAAAAGCAGTGTGCTTTTTTTATTGCAATAAATTTAAACATTTCACACAGAGCAACTGAGTAACCTCCTCAGGCTCACAGAGCAGCTAAGGAGAGGGCTGGCTGTGACAGGCAGCCTGACTCCAGAACTTGTCCTCCAGTTGCCTCTGTGGAGCCCTGACCCGTTCCCTATCCCTCAGCAGTGAGGTGGGAGCTGTCTCCCGGAGGTGAGCTCTCTGTCACTTATTTCTTTGTGGTCAAGCCCTTGGAGAGCATTGTGGATTGGTGTTTGCTTCCCACCTGGAAAATCTTTATGGCATGGAGGTGGAGCTGTCTTGGCAGAGGAATAAGCTAGAATTACTGTCATGTGGGGACCAGAGCTCATCTTGGCAAGGATATTTATGATTTCCCGTGCCATCGGTAAGTGACTACCTGTTCTAGTTTGCCTGTGGTAGTTCCAGGGTAGTCTCATCGGTTCAGCGTTGCATTTTTATTTTATTGCGTTTTTATTAGTACATGTTTGCCATACATTCATCATGGTGGGGGGAGTTAGTACATCTACAGCACACATCTTAATTCTTTTTATTTCCTTTCCCTTTCCTCTCCTCTCCCTCCAGTTTGTGTTCTCCTTCCCATTTAGCATTTTTCTTTTTGTTCAAATAAAAAAATTATTTTAAAGTATACAAACCAATAGATCTCAAAAAAAAGATTCCTCCTGTCTATTCAAAACTCTTTTCCTTTGTTTTATTGAGTTGTAATGCACATAATGTAAACTCTTAATCATTATACAATGTATAATCAATGCCATTTAGTATATTCACAATGTCATAGCATTTTATTCTTAAATGAGGTGCATTGCATCACATTAACTGTTCCAGTGGAACAGATTGTGTGGGTTTGGCCGGCCTCCACTTGGTATTTCTAACTTCCACTCTGTCCTTATCTAGTGTGTAATGCGTTTGTCTTAGTCTATTTTCTATTGCTATAGCAGAATACTTGAGACTGGGTAATTTATAAAGATTAGAAGTTTATTTGGATCAGAATTCCGGAGGCTGGGAGGTCATGTCAGCATCTGGGTGGGGCCTCCACAGTGGAGACAACATACGGTGAGACAGGGCAAGCATGCTAGGTACTAGCTCAGGTCTCTCTTCCTTTTCCTAGACAGCTTCTAATGCCCTCCTGGGGGCCTCCTCCTCGTGACCTCATCTAATACCAATTACCTCCCATGGGACTCACCCTCAAATATCATTAATGTATGGATTTGGGGATAAAGTTTCTAACACACAAAATGTTGAGGGACACATTGAAACCATAGCAGCATGAAAACGCTGTAATCTGTGGGTAAAGCCAGTTGTTTCCTAGCAGTCTGTCTCTTCCTTGTCATACAGAATTAACCAACACCTCCTTATCAAAGACAGCATGCAGGGTGCTCACACATTGCGTGTGCTACAACACAAGTAGTCAGGGAATGCCAACTGCTGCCGGTCTGTCCGGTGGAAGGAGAAAGTATTTGCTTTGATGCCTCTGACCCTGATGTCCGGTGTGCCACACCCTGGTGCCAATGGCCTGTGCCTGCCGCCTATGTTGTGGCCTGCAAATTGCTCGAAGCCATCAGGCTCCCAGTTGGTGGTGTCGGTGGGAAACATGAGAAATTGTAGGGAAGGTACATATAAATATGCGTGGGGAACAGAGGCTGAGCATTCTTCTCTGAGAGCACAGAAAGAGACGCCTGAGTATTCTTGCTACAGTGCTGTTGTCACTTACAATATGACGAAACTCTCTACTTACTCATTATAGTTTTTGGTAACTTTTTTTTTTTTTTTTACATTTTCAGTAAACCCTTCCAGCCACAATGAGCTCAGAAACATTTGTATGCATATTTAATGAAAACTTGAAGTACATTTCAGCTTCTTAGGCTGAGCATGTGCCCAGCACGACATGCTGATGTCTGCTAACACCCCGGATGGGCTGGAATCACTGACCACATGAAACCCAGAAGACGCCAGTCTGCCAAAGAAGCATCAGCGTGCACTGAAAGAAGGTAGGGGGTGTTCCTAGGACCTGCTGCGGAAACAGGACGGCCCAACAACATGCAGCATCAGCAAAGCACATTTATATACCAGGACTCTTTGTTCCCCTGAAATGATTACTTTTTAAAGTGAATCTTGCTCATTTTGGGGACAAAGTCATTGAATAGATATTTCGCCAAAGAAGATATATGCATATCCAAAAAGCATATGGAATGATGCTTGGGTATTAGATTTTTGTTACTGTGACCAAAAACCTGCGATAAACGATTCAAAGGAGGAAGGATTTATGTGGGCTCATGGCTTTAGAGATCTTAGTCCGGGGTCAGCAGGCTCCATCGTGGTGGAAAGACATGAGAGCAAAGCTGCTGACCTCATTACAGCCTGGAAGCAAGGGGGGGGGTGGAGAACTGGAGACGAAGGGGCAGGGATAAGACCTAGTCCCCAGGGTCATGTTCCTGTGACCCAGGCCCTTCCTTCAGCTAAGCCCCACCTCCTAAACTTCTATATCTTCCCAAAATGCCATCAAATAATGATCTTGTTGATGGATCGATCCACGATGAAATTGGAGCCCTCATGATGCAATCACCTTCTCAAAGCCCCAACTCATACATACATGAGCTTTCTGGGGGACATTTTAGATTTGAACTACAACAATTAGGGAAACATAAATGGAAGCCACATCGAGCTACCACTCTGTACCCAGCAAGGTGGCTATTATGAAAAAACAGAAAACAGCAAGGGTTGAAGAAGAAGTAGAGAAATGGAAACTCTTGTGGATCACTGGTAGAAATGTAAAATAGCAACAGCCAGTGTGGAAAACGGCTTGCCAGATCCTCAAAAATTTAAACATAGAACGACCATATGATCCAGCAATTCCACTTCTGGGTATATATCTAAAATAATTTACTCAGGCACTCAAACGAATATTGCGTACACGCGTTCACAGCAGACAAAAGCTGTGAAAGTATCATAAATGTGGTATGTGTCTACAGTGGGATATTACTTCCTTGAAGCAATGAGGAAGTTTTGACACAGGCTACAATATGAATGAACCCTGAAGACACTATGATAAGTGTAAAGCGAGCCAGTCACAAAATAAGAGTTCCTATGTGCGTCCACTTATATAGCATGGTAGCCAAATTCATAGAGAAGGAAAGATCGCTGGGTACCAGCTGGGGGTAAGATGGAAAATACAGGGAGCTGTTGTTTAATAGGTACAGAGTTCCAGTTGGGGAGAATAGAAAAGTTCTGGGAAGGGAGCAAACATTGTGGAGAAGGGCAATGGTGATGGCTGCAGCAGTGTAAACACGCTGAATGCCACTGAATCATACAGCTGTGTGGCACTGTGCCTCATAAATATAGGCAAACTTTTTTGAAGCACTGGAGATGGCACCCATGACCTCACACGTGCTAAGTTAAGCAAATGCAATTATTATATGGCATTTAAAAAACAATAAAAGTAAACAAAAGAATTAAAATGGTAAATTTATGTTATATATATATATATATTTGCCATAATACAGAAACTATTTTTGCTCATTTTTTTTATTCCGAGTTTTCTTGTACCCAAGAAGAAGTGATAACTGTCGCTGTGTGGGCTTCCCTGGCAGAACAACTTTGCAAACGGTTACACGTTGCCAGTTTGATATTGATGCCATCTGATGTGTCAAGAGGAAGATCACTTCACTCTAATGAGGGTTTGCTTTTTTCAATCAGTTCCTGGAATCAAAATAAAGCCCTGGGAAGCGCATTCTACCACAGACGAAACATCTAAAATGAATGTAAACACAATCATGAATTTAGTTAAATGTCTGGCATTGAAGATAAAACTGCTTTTGTGGTCTCAACACAAGTATATATTTTGCTGAAATGCAATTTTGTGATAAAAATAGTGCTTTCCCTAAGAACTGCCAGGGAGCCCTGACCTGGGATTGGTTGCGATGACATGTGCAGCATTTTCTAATTCATTCAGAACAGCTGTGATATTCTACCAACTGAAGCAGAAGCTGCAGTTGTTAAATGCGACAAATATTTTTATATACACTCAGAGTAACTGTGATAAAGCTGAAGCAATATTTAATAAAAATCTTTGGCACAGTAGCACATGCTTGCTGTTTCTACTGCAAACCACTAAACAGATTTTAGAAATGTTTGTGCTTTTGTGGAAATATAAACTTGTTTGGTTCCAGACCCCCTGTGGATACCGAAACCTACAGATGCTAGAGACCCTTATATGAAAAGATGAAGTGTCTGCATATAACCCACTTTGCATTACAGATTACTTGTAATATCTCAAATGCCATCAGTGCTATATCAATATTTGTTGTACTATATTGTTTCTGGAACAGTGACAAAGGAAAACTGTGCATTTTCAGTACACATATAACTTTCCCCCCCAAATATTTCCAACTTGCAGTTGGTTGAATTCTTGAATGCAGAATCTGCTTTGTAAACTTGAGTCATAGCATGGTAGCAGACTTTTCTTTGCAAGTGTATGTTTTGCTCAAGTATTTGCAAGAATTTCATCTAAGTTCTCAATGAATACACTACTAAGATAACCTGAGCTTTGGAAACTTAGCAAATTGCAATGATTGGAAATAAAACTTGCAAACAGGAATGTACAGAGACTTGCCTGGAAGAAAACCAGGGAGGAATTGAACAAATTCAAGGGTGATAGCATCAGTGTGTGGTCTGCAGCTATGCTTTGGGAAACCTCAACTTGCGGGGAGAGTACTTAGTGAAGTTATTATTTTTATTTGTACAAATTAATATTGTTTGCTAGAACACGATAAAATTCAGCAAGGTCCACAATGCAAGTGTGGCAAAACATTTAAAAGAATCATAAAATATTTTATTTGATGATTTAAAAAATTTTTTTTTCCTTTTTTTGTGTTTGGTTTTGGTTTTGGTTTTTTGAGACAGGGCCTTGCTATGTAGCTCAGGCTGGCCTCGAATGCATAGCTTCCTCCTGCCACAGCCTCCCAAATGCTGGGATTATAGGCATGCACCACCACACCCCAAGTTAAAATATAGCAATAGTTATCTAAGAAAGGTGCTCTAAAAGGAGGTGAAAATATAGTTCTTATAAAAATATTTGGCTGAAATATTTATACATTTTAATATGAAATAAATTAGAAATGAAAACATTTTTAATTTAGCAGAATTTCTTTTAAGCTCACCAGGAATCTCTGTGCCTTCAAAGAACAATTCTCAATTAAAAGTGAAGGTGTCAGCAATTTCAAATTTGTGAAAAACTAAATGTAACTCTGAAGAAAATTCCTACTTTATGAAAACCTAAAAATAATGAGCCCAAATTAAAAAAAAAAAAAAAAGAAAAAACAAAGCCAAACACATTCTTTAGAAGAATATTTCTGACACATTAGAATAAGCCATAGCATGGAAGTGCTTGACTGTGTGCCAAAAACACTGTTCAACTTAAAATGTTTGTGTAATAATAAAAAATACCTGTGCAATCTTGCACTTATTCACATTTGTTATTTTTATTTTGAGGAAGAATTTTAAGTGTCATTTTTGAGTGGCCATATTTTATAGACCTACTAATATCATAAAACCAATTTGTTGGTCAATCTATAAACACATCCATGTAATATCAACTATTTTCAGGGCTCCCTAGTCTGTAGGTAAGAGACCAGCCTGGAGAGTTTAACTCCCTGCTCGAGCAGACAGTGGGTGTCTGCACTGCCTACCATATGCTTAAGAAAATGTAGGTAGACTAGTTTCATAAGCAGCAGGGAGATGTGAAGTTTTAAACTTCACGAAGTATATTCAAATAGGAAATTATTTGGTGGGGGGCACATGTGTATAATCCCATCTGCTCTGGAGGCTGAGGCAGTAGGATCACAAGTTCAAGCCCAGTCTGGGCAATTTAGTAACTTGGTGAAATCCTGGCTCAAAATCAAAAATCAAAAAGAGTTGTAGCTCAGTGGTAGATCACTGGGACTAGCACATGGGACACCCTGAGTTCAATCCTCAGAAAGAAATAAATGAAAGAAAGAAAGAAAGAAAGAAATATCAGAACAGAACAGAACAGAACAGAAAAGAAATGGAGGCAGCTACTCAACCAGAGAAGTAGGAAAGTCATTAAGACCCAAACTCTCATGTTAACTCAGGTAATCGTGTCAGTCCACATCTGCATGCCTCCCTCCGTCTTATCCTTTATAAAGTGGCAATCTTTTTGATTTTACCAGGTGAGTGCACTACTAAAATGATATAGACATGCTTTGAAAAGTACACAGTGTAATATAAAATGCAAGAGATTTGCCTTACTTAGCTTATATGGGATTTATTCAGAAACACACCTTAAGGCAAAAGCGAGGACTCTTAACATTTGGGTACAAGGTGGCCATGGGATGGACAATGTAATTGCCTCTGTTTTTCAAGATTAATAAATTCCTAGTCATACAAATGATATGCTGCATGAGATTTTGTCATTTGATATTAATTAGAGTAATAAACAGGTTTGGGTTTCTTTTTTTCCTTTGGTTACTAACAAGAAGGTGAAGAATTGCATGTCAATTGCCTTATTTGGAGTTAAGAGAGTTTGATCTGAATTTTCCATTCATACCAACCAACATGGTGTTCAGTTCACAGATTCCACAGATCTTTACTGACTTCCTATTTTTCTCTAGGCACTGGGACCCTACACTGGGGATACAGGGTTAAATAAGACAATTTCTCTCATCTTTTGGGTCCACAGAAGCTCTTGGTAACCTTCCTAGTTTATGTGCTAGAGTTTCAAAGAGATATTGTGTTAGTCAGCTTTCTGTTCATGTGATAAGCACCTGAGACAATCAACTTATAAGAAGAAAAGATGTACTTTGGCTACAGTTTGGGAGGTTTCAGTCCATGGTTGGCCCATTGCTTTGAGCTTATGGCAGCACACCATGGCAGAAGTGTGTGATGGAGCACAGCTGCTCATCTGTGATTGGGAAGAGAAACAGAGAAAGAGGAAGAGACTGTGGCCCTGCAATCTCTTCAAGGACATACCCCCATGACCTAAGACCTCCCTCAGGCCCCACCTCTTGACGATCCCACCAACCCTGGAGTGCCAAGCTGGAAATCAAGCCTTAAATATGGTGGGTCTTTGAGAAACATTTCAGATTCAAACCACAGCAAGTGGGCTTACAAGATCTGTGACCCCCCCCCCCAGCATGCCCTCCTTGCAGCATGCTCCAATGTGCCCTCTGGTCAGAGACTTCCCTGAAACTGGCACCAGAAATTGTGGACAGTCAGTACGGAACCACTCATCTGACTGACAACTATCCCAGATCCTTTGGGAAGATCCTGAATCAAGAATCTGTTGTTTAAGTGGACACCCCCTCATTTCACTGGAAGGACAGACATCTGAAATTAAATGCCCAAGATCAGGAAAGCAGAAGATGGCGTGGGTGTGCTATCACGAGGAAGTGTGTTTGAAGAGTCTAGCTTTATCTACATGGTGGCTGAAGGAGTTTTTGGTTTTTAAACACTCATCAAATCCCCAAATCAATTGTCAGCCTGAGCACACCCCACACTTTTCTCCAGCTACTGAACAGATGGGCTCTCAGTCAAGGTTTCCTGTATGTAAGTCCCAGAAGCCCCGCCTGGCTCAGAATGACAGTAAACAGGAATACCCAAAAGACCAAGAACACTAAAATTGAAAGAAAAAAAATTCCCCCCAAAGATCACAAAACGCCTGCTACAGGTTTCCCACAAGCACAGCTCCAGGGTCTGACTGGTTAGACAAGGTGTAGACCAAACCCACAGATTCCAATCGGGTGTTTGTTTCCCAAGCAGGTCCGGCTGGCACAGGCTGGAAAGAGACTGAAGATTCCATTTTACCATTTTCTGAAGGAAGTAAGGGAATCTCCTTCTATGCTCCATTAGTACCAAAAGGCATATAGAATTTTAGGGCTGGATAACGCATTATACTAGGTTCCAATGTCCCCTTTTTATTTATTTTTTTGAATTGTGGTAAAATGTATATGATGCATAATTTGCCACTTTAAACATTTTTAAATGCACAACTCAGCGGCATTAAGGACATTTACACTATTGTACAGCCTTGCACTTTCTATTTCTAGAACTTTTTCACCATCTCAAACTGGATCACTAGTTCCCCAGCCCATTAAACACTGATTCCCCTGTCCCTGTCCTCTGAATATCTCAGCATTCAGAAGCTGAACAGCCACTGTTCAAATTCTAGAATTTGACGACTCATTTGAGTACCTCACTTGAGTGGACCCCCATGGTATTTATCCTTTTCCACCTGGCTCGGTCCACTCAGCCTAAGGCCTTCAGGTTTCATTCCTAGTGTTGTATGTGTCGAGATCTCCTTTTCTCTCGTTGCTTCTGTCTTTTGTCTGCCGTGGATAACGTTGCTATAAGTGGGGTGCACAATACCTGTGTGAGTCCCTGATTCAATTCTTCTAGACATATATCCAAAAGTGAAATCACTGGATCGCATGTAATTAAACGCTTGACTTTTTGAGAGACTGGCAAACCACTTTCCACTCCCACCAGCAGTTAGCACTTCCTAGATCTTCACACCCTCTCCGGTCTGACCACTGTGTTTGTTCATAACAGCCACCCTTAGGGCTGCAAAAGGGCATCTCCCTGTGGTTTTGATTTGCATTTCTCTAATAATTAGTGATGCTGATCTCTTTTGAGGAGCTCACTGTCTGCATATCCTTTCTGGAGAAGTGTCTCTTCAGGTACTCTGTCCATTTCTTAATTGGAGTGGTTGTTGGTGTTGAGTAGATATCTTTTTTCAAATAGGAGAGAAATGGATCATAAAAAGGATATGTGAAGACAAGTGTGATAGTGTATGCCTTTAATTCCAGTACTCTGGGAAGCTGAGGCAGGAGGATTACAAATTTAAGGTCACCCTGGACAACTTAGTGACTTAGACTCTGTTTCAAAATTAAAAGAAAAACGGGGGGG